>VYZV01015298.1:131701-142374 GCA_013401275.1 Pandion haliaetus | reverse complement strand
TTTTTGTCTTCTGGAGTTCTGTCTCCACAGGAGGGATTTTGTGTCTGAAGGTTGTGCTTGAGAATGCAGCTGGTGGAGCACAGGTTTTACTTATGACAATCCATACTGTACGTAATGTGCAGTTGGTGGTTTGGTTTTTTTTTACATCCAGAGAAATATGAAAGAAAAAAAACCCGGAATATTTGTCCCTCTCACACAAACTTCTCATCTTGCTTGTAACTTGTATTCAGAATTTGGGGTTTTTTGATGAGTGGTGGTTGCTAAATATGCCCAGTGAATTTCAGCTACATTCAAAATTAAGTTATGTTTAAATTTTCCAGCAATTACAGTAGCAGTCTTTCCTATAACAACTGCTCTTCTTTGCTAGCAAACAAAACTCATGTCTGTTTTGCAAGGTTTGTACAGCTTGCCCGATTAGACCCATCTGGCAGGAGATTTTTTCTAAGAATCGATTTTGCACCATGACTGTTTTCTAGGTTAAACCTGTTTGCAGTGATGCTTTGCATAGGCTTTTATCTAATCTTTAACTGTAGCATTTTTAATTTCCCACCATTATAAAGAAATAATAAATGGCAAAATTACATATTTAAGATTGTATTCACAATTTTGGGCAGTTATTCCAGTTCACTTTGTTGGCACCTACATCAAAGGCTGCAGCTCCTCTGGGTGATACTGCTGCCAGAATTTTTGTTCATTTGTGGCTGCTAATATAATGCTGCTGGGGCATGTGTATGCATTTTGCCAATTTTCATCAAATTTATTGGTGGAGGCATGTAAGCCTACAAAAGCTGCATCACAAAAATTGGTGGTGTGCTGGATTAGACAAAAGGTGTAACTCCAAATGCTTTCCTTGGAAATACTTGTCTGTTCAGCAGCGGTGCTTGGAACGGTTCTGTGTTTGCCCCATTTCTTACGTTTCTTCTCTCTTGGTTTATGTTCTCCCCAGTTTTGACCCGTGAAAGTTCAGGGACTTTGAAGTCACACGATCCTTTTTGAACATTGGTTGGGTAGTTAATAGGACATTAGGACACGCCTGGGTCTCTGCATGTCAGCTGTACAGATGCCAGAAACTGTTACTCTCAAGTAAAATTAAATAAGATAGATCTGTCTGCCTTTACATACTTCAGATTCTTATTTTGCTGAAAATTTCTTTTGTCCTTGGCATTTCTGCTTGATTCTGCCTCTCTTTGTTGGCAGTGGGCTTATTTTGATGTCTTTAATTTTAACTCTGAGCTTTTACTACGTAGGTCTCCCTACAGCTTTCATATATTCATGAGGCCGATAAGCAGTTAAGGTCTTTTACTCTTCATGCCTCTTTATCTTGCCTCCTCTGACCATATATATTGATAGCTATGGAAACTTGTTTTTTCTAAGTCTGCAAAAGCTTCTTGATTCAATGGAAGTATTGGGTGTTGAATCTGAACAATTTTAAATGGTCCTAGAGAGTCTCCTGGAGCATCGAGTACCCCTGGAGAAGGACTTAGGGGTACTGGTGGATGAAAAACTGAGTATGAGCTGGCAGTGTGCACTCGCAGCCCAGAAAGCCAACTATATACTGGGCTGTATCAAATGAAGCATGGCCAGCAGGTCAAGGGAGGGGATTCTGCCCCTCTACTCTGCTCTGGTGAGACCCCACCTGCAGTACTGCATCTAGCTCTGGGGTCCCCAACATAAGAAAGACGTGGACCTGCTCGAGCGGGTCCAGAGGAGGGCCATGAAGATGATCAGAGGGCTGGAGCACCTCCCGTATGAGGACAGGCTGACAGAGTTGGGGTTGTTCAGCCTGGAGAAGAGGAGGCTCTGGGGAGACCTTAGAGCAGCTTTCCAGTACCAAAAGGAGGCCTACAGGAAAGATGGGAGGGGAGTCTTTATCAGGGAATGTAGTGATAGGACGAGGGGTAATGGTTTTTAACTGAAAGAAGGTAGATTTAGATTGGACATTAAGAAGAAATTCTTTACCATGAGGGTGGTGAGGCAGTGGACCAGGTTGCCCCAAGAGGTGGTGGATGCCTCATCCCTGGAAGTGTTCAAGGCCAGGTTGGATGGGGCTTTGAGCAACCTGGTCTAGTGGAAGGTGTCCCTGCCCATGGCAGGGGGGTTGGAACTCGATGATCTTTAAGGTCCCTTCCAATCCAAACCATTCTGCGATCACTTACAGAGCCTCAGTATCCCACAGAGGTCTGTGCTCTGGCAGGTCTGATATGTCAGTGTGTTTTTGCTGTGATGTTAACAGAGGTCTCTGATACCCTGAGCTAGTCACTTCTGGGTACAATACTGGAAGAAATGGTGCTACCATTAAAATAAATGTCTATGCATCTACTTGTGATACTTACCTATACAGATGTCACAGCAGTATTAGAGAAGCCTACTTACTTTAAATATATATATCTATATCATTTGGAATATCCATTGGCATTCTCTTGGTTCTAAAACTCGGATTCAAGGTAGAAAGAAAGGAAAGAAATGTTTAAGATTGGTAGAGCACCAGGCAACTTGTTTTCAGTAGTATTTAAGGCACAGGACTGTCAGCAGACTTAGGCTCTGTGTTCACATTTGTCATGTTACGCCAGATGTAGTGGTGCATCTTACTGAGTTACTTGCAGGTCTGTGAAAAATGCTAGGAATTAATTACTTGAGTACTTAGTTATGGAAGCAGAAGTCAAACACTGATGTGAGGACTGGATCTTAACTGCAGTTATTTTTCTTTCAGTTCTTCAGAACCACGTGCATCTGGCCTGGAGGAGAGTGATCAGTCATCGATGTCTGGAGAACAAGGAATGAGTTTAGATAATTCAGGCCCTAAACTTTCAGATTTTGCAAGTAGGCCACCAGGTAGTAGGATTTTTCTGTGGATTATCTGAGTGTAATAACTACAGGAGAGCTTTTAACTGATCTTTTTGACAGTTCTGTTTTATTTGTGTTATCACACATTCAAGTCCAAAGCTCTTTTTCCTCCTAGTAACTAATTGGTACTATTTTTTAACTGTTTTCTTTGAATTAGCTCAAAATGAAGAGGTGGCCACATTCTACTGTATCATCCTGCAGATATCATAGTGAATACTGCAGAGTTATTCAGCAATAACATAATTGGTAAAAAATTGTGTATTTCTAGCTGTAGCACAGACGGATGCCTTAAAAAAATTAGCATTAACCAATAGCTGATTTTTTAGAGTTAAGAAGTAGAGGTTGCAGTTGGAATTATCTTTTGCACATAGGGAGGATTAAATCCAAAGCCCGCAAAGGAATTTATATTATGAACCAGACAGATAGTTCTTAGCACTGGTTTTGGCCAAATAATACATGGCAGATTCTACTTTGTGCACTAGAAGATGTCGACCTGTAACAGGTATGCTAGTCCATGTCCCACAGGGCCTGTCAAATTTGTAGTTTGTTTTAAGGAGTGTTAATTAGTGAAAGTCCAACTCTGCCTTTGTAAGTGAAAGTAAGCCCATGGACAGTTGCAGAGACTTTTCAGGTGACATGAATCTGGAGCTAGTAGCTGATATGATACACTAAGAGATCGCCAATTAAGTGTTACGCAAGTCATTCACACATGAAGTAAAAATATTTTTAAGAATTAAGTAAAATCTTTGTCCTTATTTGTAAAGCCTGTTTCATTAATGTGGCTCTTCCACAAGATAAACAGGCTCCTGGCTATACTTTCTATCTGATCCTGTTCGTTACAGGAATTCTGCTTTCTCTGATCTTTGTTTGGTTTTAATGAATGTATCATCTTGTCATCTTAGGTTATCCATCTCAGCCAGTGGAACAAAGACCACTTCAGCAGATGCCACCTCAACTCATGCCACATACACAGCAGCCGCAGCAGCAGCAGCAGCAGCAGCAGCAGCAGCAGCAGCAGCAGCAGCCACAACAGCCACCACCACAGCAAGCCCAGGCACCACCACAAACACCGCAGCAGCAGATGATGATGATGCTTATGATGCAGCAGGATCCCAAATCGGTCAGGCTGCCTGTTCCACAAGGAGTTCACCCACCTAGGGGGCCTCTGAATCCAGATGCTCAGCGAATGCCAATGCAGCAAAGCAGTAACATGCCAGTAATGGTTAACCTCCAAGGTCCTGGATCAGTGCCTCCATCTCCTGATAAGCAAAGACTTTCCTTGCCAGGCAATCCTCCTCTGGGAAATAATGCAAGAAAAATGGTTTATCAAGATAATGTACAGAATCCTTCCAGCTCACCCCTTGGAGAGGTTTCATCAGTATCCTCCCTCCCAGAAGGAGGTGGAGCTGAAGGCCCCCCAGCATCAGTAGCTCAGAATAATTTGACATCTCATTTAGTAGTTTCACAGAATCAATTAATGATGACAGGACCCAAACCTGGACCGTCCCCACTTTCAACTGCCCAAGGTGCAAGTCCCCAGCAGCAGTCTAATACTCTGCCTAGCACTCTTACACATCATTTTCCAAATGTTGCCACCCCATCACAAACTTCAAGGCCTAAAACCCCAAACAGAGCAAGCCCAAGGCCATACTATCCTCAGACTCCTAATAACCGTCCACCTAGCACAGAACCATCGGAAATTAGTTTGTCTCCAGAAAGACTCAATGCTTCTATAGCTGGTCTGTTCCCTCCCCAGATTAATATTCCTTTACCTCCCAGGCCTAATCTCAATAGAGGATTTGATCAGCAGGGTCTTAATCCCACTACTTTGAAGGCCATTGGACAAGCCCCATCAAATCTCACAATTAACAATCAGTCTAGTTTTGCTGCTCCACAGTCACATAAATTGGAAGGTGTGGTCATTAATTCAGGAAAACAAACCAACACTGGAGGAACAAAGAGAGCAAGTCCAAGCAATAGTCGAAGGTCTAGTCCTGGATCCAGTAGGAAAACTACACCAAGCCCTGGAAGACAGAATTCAAAAGCAGCTAAATTATCATTGACAACTCAGCAGAACCCATCTCTCTTGCAGAACATGGAATTACAAAGAAATATGATGGCTGGTCCCTCTTCTTTGCCAACACCTGTGACTACAAGTTTTCAAAATAATAACATGATAAGTAATCAGAATCCTGCAATTTCTGTACCTGCTATGACTGGCATTCCTGAAGACAATAAAGAGAGCCTTAGTGTGCCTCAAGATAACGAGTGTCAAAGTGCACAAGGTGTCCAAGGTAGCAAAGACCAGCCCAGTATTGAACTAAAAGGTATCCCTACTCCAGAAATGAAAATTTTGGTTTCAGAAGAACAGTCAAAAAAAGATGGGCAAGCCTTAGACACCAGTAAGCTTCCAGTCATGGAGGAAAGTAAAACCATGGTATCTCCAGCTATGAGGGAGGCACCAACTTCTTTAAGTCAACTTCTTGATAATTCTGGAGCTCCTAATGTAACCATTAAGCCCCCTGGGCTGACTGGTCTTGAAATGGCACCAATAGTCACCACTGGTGAGGAGCTAAAGAAGATAGCTGTGATTCCTCCGCTGCAAGATTCATCTTCAAGCAAAGAGCCATCTAATTCACTTAGCTTGCCTCAAAATAATGAGCCCTGTTCAAATCCAGGGCACCAGGAACTGGGAGAAATGAACTCAAATGTTGCACAGAGTGTTCCTCCAGTAATGCAAAGGCCTGTCAGCTCTTCTTCTATTTCAGGTCCTTTACCCCCTAACCAGATAACAGTTTTTGTAACTTCAAACCCTATTACATCTTCTGCTAATACGTCAGCACCGTTGCCATCTCACTTGCAACCTGCGTTGGTGTCGACTGTTGTCACAATGCCCAATGTAGGGAACAAAGTTATGGTTTCTGAGGGACAGTCAGCAGTTCAGTCTAACTCCCGGCCACAGTTCATTACACCCGTTTTTATAAACTCATCGTCAATAATTCAAGTTATGAAGGGCTCTCAATCGAGTACGATTCCAGCAGCCCCGATGACTTCTAACTCTAGTCTAATGCCTCAGTCAGTCGCGGTTGTTGGTCCTTTGCATATACCGCAGAATATAAAGTTCTCTGGGCCTGCTCCTCCCAGCACATCATCCAGCAGTCCTGTTTCTAGTATTCCCACCAGCAGGCCACTGGTTCTTAATCCCTTGGCACCTCCTGTTCAGCTGCCTTCTCCCACTACAACTTCTTCCAATGTTCCTTCACATCTTCCTGCTCAGCAAGTCAAAGACTTCAGCCCAGAGGAGACCTCTTCTCAAAGTGGCGGGTTGAGCGACCAGTGCTCTGTTACAGCAACACAGTCTGGACCTGTTGTTTCACCTCTTCTTACGAGTAGTCCAGGATCTGGGAACAGACGCAGTCCTGTTTCTTCGAGTAAGGGAAAGGGAAAAGTAGACAAGATTGGCCAACTCCTGCTGACTAAAGCATGCAAGAAAGTCACTGGCTCTCTTGAGAAAGGGGAAGAGCAATATGCTTTGGATGGGGAAGCAGAAGGTCAGGGGCTAGAAATGTCAATCCCAAATAGTTTGGGAACAGAGCAATCACCAGCAGAACTGGATAATAAAACTGTGACACCTCCAGCACCCAGTCTTATAAAACAGAGCACTTCTGGGGTTGGCAATTCGAGTGTCGGCACTGTGGCTGCTGCTCCTGCCTCTGCGTCTCCAAGTGTATCAACTCCTCCTGCAAGCATCCCATCGGTTGTAACCACTCCTGCAGTCCCAGACCCCACACCTGCAGCACCAAGCACTAACGGTAGTAACCACAGTGGTTTACCAGCTGAGCAAACTGGGGTTGGCGTGGTGGAGGAAAAAGCAGGAACACATCAGGAACTGCTACAAAGTGCAGGTAAGTCCAGTGCTGCCCTGCGTAAATGGAAGAAATAAGATTGCTTTTGTTAACTTCCTAGGTGCTTTTTTCCATGAATGTAATAAAATTTAGACGCTGTAGGCAAGGCTGAAAACTGCTTTTTTGTTTCTAGTATCCGAGTGACGCACAGGCTTGTATTTCTCTAAGATTCACGTTTCAGATGTTTTATTTCAGTTTCCACTTACTGCTTAAATGGGGTATTTGTCATGAACATATGATGCAATGAGAAGTGACTTTACATAACTCTTAGAAGTAGGGAGAAAAAGTGGATGTATCAATAATGACAATAGTAGTACTTAAGGTGCCTTTTATACTGTTAGCTATACTGGTGTTCTGCTTCAGTCTTGCCAGAGACTTTTTATTTTTGTAACTTATTTCAATTTATTGACTTAATTACGAAATTTTGAGTTAATCCTAATAATACTAGTTTCCTCTTTGAATAACCTTAACCCTCTAAGGAAATAGCTGAATAACCTCCAGAAGAAAAAGAAACACCCAAAACCCTTATGTCTAGGGAAGAATTAAAATGCTCATTTCAGAGAAATACCTGAAAAAGTTACTATAAGTGAATTGCACGCAATTAAAAAACATAAAATACCTTCACATCTGAACTGTTTTATCCTTTACCATTTTAATTTGAGCATCCAACAGACTTTATTTATGACATTGCTGCTATTTCTTGATGCTATTTTTAATGTATTGAAAATGGTGTGGAAATAAACCATCGTTCTTGAAGTAAGCTGTCTGAATATCCATTGTGTTTTACATCATGAGTTTAGACACAGAAGATAAAATCATGGAAGATAAAATCCACAGAAGTCAGTGGAACTGAGAACTTAAGCTTGTATGTGACTTTCCCTGTGGCTATTAGATTGTTGTAGCTGTATGCCACTAGAAAATCAAAATTACTACTTGGAGCTTCACAGAAGGAATTCTGGTTTGTAAGGAGAAAAATGGAAGTGGATATTCTTTATTTAAACAGGAATGTTTAACTTTTTATCTTGATGTTCTTCATAAGTTCATTGTCACATATAAGAGGAGACTAGAAAGTATTAGCCCAAAAAGAATTGTTTTTCCATCTTATTTTTTAACTTGGCAACCTAAGAAATGTTAAGTCACATCATCTTATTGCCAAAGGACTTCAAGGGAGCCTCTGGAGCGTATTTTGCACTCTTGCAATTTAATTGAAAGAGTGAGGGCATTGATTCATTAACAAAGATGCTATTTTTCCTCAGAACTTCTGTTGAAATGAGCATTAAACTGAGAGAGACTAAACTCTTTAAGTTTTAGGACTTTCTTTAATTTCTCAGTTTGTTGACAAACTTACCTTTAAAAATGTGTTTTATGATACTTAATTTCATCACTTACTCTAGTTTGAGAAAACTTGCTTGGGATGGTTTTGCCAAAGTTTTTTTAAAAACTGGGGAGGTACGTGTGCTGGGGGGAAAGTAGAGGGTAGGTGAAAAAAATTGCATCTGTAAATGAAAAAATGCAGTAAGCTGGAATATACAGCATTTTGTAAAAGCAGCCCAATTGCACAACAGAAAATTCTTGTGACTCCCTTTGAAAATAATGCTTTTTCCCTCCACTTTTATTCTAGCATCCTCTCAGCATTTAACACAGAAAAAAAGTTCAGTTGCACCATCAGAAAGTACTGTTCAAAGAACAGGTAAATCTTACTTTGGAAAAGCAGAATATAGGTGAACTAAACTCTTTGTTTGTGACTGAAAATCCATTTATTTTAATGCATATTTAATGGTCACTAATGTGCTTGGTAGTTTGGGGGTTGTGGGTTTGGGTTTTTTTATTTGTGCTTTTGGGATTGATTTTCTTTGTTAGATACGTCATGCTTTAAAAGTCTCCAAAGACTTGTTGGAGATCCAAGGCAGTTTTTAGATACTCAGTCATAATCTGTGGAGGGACTGCATTTGTAATGATATGTTGTGTTTGAGTTTTGAAGTTTTATTAAGAGCAAATAGGATTTTTTTTTCATATGGGACACTTCTGAAAATATTTTCAGAAGCCATGCTGGGAACGTAAGTTTTAGAGTTGTAATCCTCTTATTTCTGTTCAGCTTTTAATGAACCCTCAGCAGTGTGTCATGGATGGAGCCCTGGCAGATTGCTTTTTGTTGTTGCCATCTATTATCATGGTGTTTCACCATCAATTCTGTGGTATTTTATAAAAGTAATTTCCAAGATGAGTAGGGAAAATGGATAGATGTGGACTTGCGCATGGGAAGTGCCACTCTCCATTGATTTGCCATCTCTAGTATGATTAAAAGTAGAGCTTTCAGAAAGTACAAATTGTACTAAATTGCTTTCTTTGAACTTCCACTTAAGCAAAGATGTTCACGCACCCTGTCAGTTTACATCTGATTGATTGCCCTAGTGCTGATTGGCTGTATTAGGGGGTTCCTGCTGGGAGGGGGAAGCACTGACATTACTGATTTTTGTTATTGGATATTCTCCCCATTCAAATTTCGGGTAGAAAGAAAAGTAACTCTTTCCTTATGTTGTTTACTCTATTTTTCTGTTGTTACCAAGACATCTGTTTTTCCCAGATAGACTTAAACTGAAGAGTCTGATATTCCACCAATATAGACTGTAAGGGGTATTTACCATAAGGGAACAGATATTATCTGTTTTCTTACTTTTTTTACACCTTTATTTCTTGTGCTTGGGTACTAAATTGATCTTAAAGGCAAAGCCACAGTTTTGTGCACCACTATCCCAAAGATTGCAGGGTGTTTAAGGGTGAGATGAAGTACTTAAAGGCAATGTGATAAACGAACAGTGAGTTAATACAGTAACATGTTACAATACATTGTAATGGTAGTCCCTAAACCAGTGGCAGTTTCTCATGAGAGGTGCTGTGCTTAGGTATAGATACTCCTTATCAACAAAGGAGCTGGTGGATCTGAGGAGAATTAAAAGATGGATAGTAAAAAGATTAGGTGTCTTGTATGATGAAAAGGAGAACTGTTTATTGTGGTGAAGACTCAAAAGGAAACCTGATCTGTATGTATAAAATCACTATGTGAGAGAGAAAGAAGGCAGCTCAGACTTCTCTTTACATCATCTCCCAAGAGATTTTTTCCATAATTCAGTAGAAGTATAATTGGGCTTCAGAAAATTGTCTTCCTTTGCGTTAGAAGATACTGCTCTGAGAGTTTGTTGGGTTAAGGCAAAATTTTACATGTATAATAGATCCAGATTAGTATTTTTAAGGTTTGAAACTAGTAAAACCAAGAAGTTTTAGAAGTAATAAACTGTCTAAAATGGAAGTTAAAAAAAGGAGAGGACTGTAGCCCTTGTCAGGAAGGTTCTCTACAGTTTTCTTCTTCAGGGTTCCTTTTAACTTTTCTCTGTCTTAGCTGGTGCAGGCCATAATCAGAAAGAGCACTTGGCTGATGTGGTACTTTGATATGTTAGCTTGCTTTGCCTTGAGAGAGAGAAGTTTATTCTTCGGACCTAATACATAATGAGAAAAATGTGAGATAGTCATGCCTTGTTGGCGGATATGTACTTCTACAGCAGACTTTAAAATTATCTTTTTCTCTTGTAGAACTTGAAACAAATGCTCCAGTAGTTGCTGGTCAAAGGTAAGGAGATAGTTTGTGTAGATTCAGAATAGATAGAGCTTTCATGGGAGGAGGTCCCTTTCTTTTTGCTTCAATTGCACAACTTTCGCTACTGCTCTTCATTTTCTTCTCCATACCCTGTCTGTCCTGCTAAAAAATTGGGCTAGTTGAATGTTTCAAAACATTGCTGAAATGCAGAATGTAAGGTAACTTTTTCCTGAGTCTCTCTTCATGATTTGGGCAGTGTTTCCTCTTAGCCCTTCAGGCCTGAGTGTTGCATGTCCTAGAAGGGTCTTGATGGTTCCACTGTTCTGATATTT
>VYZV01015298.1:113344-131692 GCA_013401275.1 Pandion haliaetus | reverse complement strand
CTGCAGTTAGGTGTCATGTGAATCTTTGTTTTCTGGAAGTAAGTCTTTCTAAAGTTTGTTCTTCTGCCTTTGTGACCGTTTTATCCAGATTTCCTCTGTGTTTACTTGTTGACACTTTGCTGAAACCTGATAGGAAAGCCAGGTAGAAACTTCATCTTGTCCAGATTAAGACAGTCAGTAATTAAAAGATCAAATTTCAAATGGTTCTGTTCTGTCAGAAGAAAATATGGTTTCCAAGATCTATTTCTGTTAGATTCTAAACCCACCAGGCTCTTAAATTCAGTCTAGGCAGCCGTAATGACAGACCTTCATAAGGTTTTTGGATCACTCCACTGGCACAACTGGCTGGGTTTTTGATGCTGCTCTCATCAGTGGAGTGATCCCCTAAGGCAGGGCAAGAGGTGCAATTCACTCATTTGGTTCAACAGGAAATAAGGCATGTCATCTTTTATAAGGGAGGTAACGCAATACATTTTCTCAGATCAGGAATGACTCTGAATTCAGTATTTAACTATATTTACCTTCACATGGATTGAGATCTTTCTAGTTTTATCAAAGACGAACTGAAATTTCACGGCAAGTTTTTTTTAGGGTAGAATTTTTCTAAAAAGCTGAAGGTGTGACACTTGGCAGATGGGCAGATTCTCTAAGTGAAGTGTCCTTGCATGACCATTCTGCAAACTCAGTCAGCACGTCAAATTACCACAAGTGCGTTTCTGTGTGGATTTTTCTGGACTGATGCTTTTCTGAGCAAGATCAGAAAAGAAGGAAAGTTTTCAGGCAAACTGTGAATCTAGTCATGGCTGATACAGTGGTCAGCTTTGAGCTCCTGGAGTTAAACACCATATGGTACAAACCTTAAGAGGAACCTTGCAACCTGCAAAGCACTAGAAATATTTTCACTTGAGCCAACTCGATTTCCTCCTATAAAAGCAGAGAAGTGATGTGTTGGTTCCTATGAGACAATCCAAGCAATGGATTAGTCACTAGAATCTGTAAAAATTCTCTGTAATAATTGAACTTCAGCTGATGATGCCTGTTTGCTTACCTTCAGGTATCCTGTGAAGCAGGTGGCTGTTGTTTCAGCTGCCCAGGTTACTTAGCAGAAGACCAGTTTGTGACCTGTTTGGGGGATTCAGTTTATAGATTGCCCATAATACTGTCTTATAGGGAAATAGATTTCGATATTTAGTTTGATATCCACCTGCTTCTGTGTTCTCCTCTACTGCGTGTTTCCTTGCTTGAGAATGTTTGTCTCTCATTGACAAACTGTGTTTTATTTCGGATGTCTGTTACTTAAAACTACAAGTATTTGTAGTAGTTTTTCTTCTCAAAGCAGGACTTCCTCTGAAACAGCGACACTGTAGTGGAACCTCTGTAATGCACAGGTCTGCTCTGTGTGTTTTCAATCAGTTCTCTGATTAAGGTAGCCTTTCTTGAAATCTTGCAAGTTTCACCCAAAGGGCATGAAGTGAGTTTTCTTCCTCGTTTTCCATTATCAGCAGAATAATTTATTTGGCTAATTACTTACCTTTGTATTTACAGCAGATAAGTTTAGCTTAATCTTCAGAAACCACTTAGTCATTGGAAATTGTCTGGCATTAATGCATTGAGGAGAAAATACCCAAACCTCAGGATGAGTTTACAGGGTTAAGAGTGATAAAGTAAGAGGAGTTTAATTACAAAATGTAGCACTCCATTTATTGTCTTAGTGACAAGAAACAGAGATTTCCACACTACCTAAAATTATTTTTTTATAGCAGAAAAAGTTTTCTGTTATAAAAAAAAGATTTTAACTTCAGACTTTAAAGCCTGAAGAAAGTTAAGCTTTTTAATATGTGAAGAAATCACTTGGATCAATGGAGTGAGTCTTTTCAGTAAAAACGAAAGCTGGCATACTCACTGAAGAGTTCATAATACCTCCTTATGTTCATCTGCAATTTCAACTCTGTATTCCCATATCATAGCAGTCTCTAATGTAACTTGTTTGCTTTTCCTAGACTTCAGTAATGGTGGCACCTGTGGAAAACAGAGCAGACAATTTATAATGCATCTAATTTCTTGGTCTTCTAATGTTGAAAATATTCTCTTTGAGGACTTCTCAATTCTGTATCCTCTGATAATTTTTGATAGAAATGGACTATACTCTGGCTTACTCAGGTCATTCTTCATCTGATAAAACTTCTGGTATCTCTAGCATTTCATATCTTCAATGCTAATAGTCCGGAACTGGTACCTGTGTCGGTCCATCCTCCAGCTTGTCTGAGTTGCATAGAAAAACATAATTCTTCTTACACTTCATCAGAAATATTTTGTCCCACTTTATTAGTAATGAGACAAAAGAGAATTGTGAAAAGTCTAAAACTCCAAATAGAAGAAATTCAAGAACAGAGGACTCTGCCGCTTCACAGGAAACTGTAGAGAATGGACAGCGCAAGAGGTCCTCCAGACCAGCATCTGCATCCAGCACTGCAAAAGGTAAAATGCACAGCCATCATTTCCCTGGAGAGGGCAGGAAGTAATGTACTTCCCCAAATAATAACCCTTTCAATAACTGGCTCGTAACAATGGTTTACAGCTTGTAAATGTTGTGTGCTTTTAACTCTAGTTTCAATGATTTAGACACAGGTTGAAGTAATACTGACATCTGTACTGGCAGTAAATCTTGTATGAATTTCCCATTGTTAAATTGTGGAACTTGTTTTCTGCAGTACTCATCAACGTAGTGTTCAGCAAGCTTGCCTAGCTGAAGTTGAATTCTCTTGGCAGAAATGTGTTGCCATTAAAAGGACTGTACTCAAGTTAAAAAGTTACCTTTTTTTTTTTTTATTCCCTGAAGCCTGAAAGACACAAGACAAATGCTTAAGTCTTCCCAAGTGCATGGTCAGCTCTTGAGAAGCCAAATGCTGTGGTTCAGGCACGCTCAGAACGCTGCCTGGATGGCAGCCTGGAGCATCAAGGAGTGCTGTGTGCTAGTGCACAGAGCCTCAGCTGTTCTTTCCAGGAACATGTGAAATCCTAAAGTTACAGATATTAACCCATGGCATTAGCAGTTGCTGATGTGCCTTATTTCTACACAGGTTACAATCTTTAACAAAGTATGCAGCATTTGTGTGATACACGTGGTCATTACCGGAATGCACGGTCCCCGGTGCCATTCTGCATTTCTGAAGCTAACTGTGTCAGCTCCTTATGTTTAAGGGTCAGAAAAATTCTGATGGACGAAAGTTGTGCGAGAGGGTAGAGAAAGACCGTCAAGAGGCAACATTCGACCAGTATTTTAAAGATAACATACAGAACAAAGAGGTATTAATACAAAATTAATATAAAAGGAAGTCCAGTTGAATTCAGCAACCATTTCCCATACTGAAGATATTAAAGTTTGATGGTAAGAATATTTGCATTTAAGAGTTTCAGAGAAGACTTCCAGCTATACGTTATTGTGTAATGACTCTCAAAGATTATGTAGAGGGACCTATATGTTCTGCACTTTTGTGGCTGCTGAATTTAATTAAATTTACTTCTTGTGGCAGGATTGTGCAGAAGAATCTAAATCTGTATTGTAAAAATAAATTATCTTTCATGATTGTGAAGAAAAGTTTGAAAAATGTGAAGCCAATGTAAAATTGATTTGGTGATACCTTCCTGAGTTTGAGGGGATCTGAAACGTATGACCCGCCCCACATACTGTAATGAATAAACCTAAAGATGACAACCAGTGGCACATCAAATTCTGAAAATGTGGGAACATGAAAGTATGTCAAATTTCAAAAATATCAGAACTCACTTAGGGGTTTTGTACTGACTGTATTATTCATTTACCTCTGTAAGTAAAATCATTGTTTTTAAAACATGCATCTGAAACTGCTGCAGTGTCTAAGGGTTTTGCTTGAAAACATAGGTCCAGCTTACTGTGTAGCATCCTGGGCTTTGATTACCTTATCTCCATACAAGCAACTGCCTGCTTCCAAGTTGTAGAGAAAAGGAGCAAAACAAGACTCTTGTGGAAGAGGACAGGCTGGAGGATTAGTGAGGTAGCTAAAGAAGTGTAACGAGGTTTGCCACTTGTGCCTACTCTTTTCCACATTTTTATTAGTGAATCATAGCTTAAGAAAGCACATTTGTTTTGTATGCTCCTGGCTTCCCTCTAGACATCTATGGTTACATTATCTGTGTCCTGAGAAACTTGCTAATCCATATTAAAGAGAATGCGGGGCTGGGAGAAGTTACCTGTTGAGATAGAGGCTGATTAAGGTCATTATAAAAATGGCAATTAGGAAAAATTTACAGCAGGGAGAGAGAAGTAGACTTTGACCAGTTAATGTAGGAATTCCCTTGCTAAGCATCAGGAAGGAGGCAGAAGGATAACTATAAGAGAAGAGGACACACTGAAAGTCAGCCCTCATCCATATGTACGCAGCACACTTTGGTGTGCAGGTTTGGGGTAGAAGCAGGCGAGGGAGATGCTGGTGATACTCACAAGATGCTGGTGATGCTCACGAGGGACTGGGAACTGGGACAGGTACTGACCGCTGCCCCATTCGTTCTCCCAAACACGGAGACTTCAGTAGCAGCAGGGATGGCTACAGCTAATGCTGCTGCTGGCCAAGCAACTTAAAAGTAGCATTGCTGCTTGGAGGGAGCTCCAGTGACTGGAAGTCATGCCTGTTAAGATGTTTCACTTCTGAAAACTGGTACTGTATTGGTATTTTCACTTTTTGGAGTACCTTTCCAGCAAGGGCTGTTTCAGCATTTACTGTAGCTTTGAGTTTGTTATATTTTGAAACGCTGAGTTTTATTTTTTTTAATATGACATTTAACAGGCATGGAGTTGTACCGTTGCTTTTCTAGTTCTAGATGTCTTGGAAATTTTTTCCCTTTTGACTCTTAAAATACACACAGCTCCAGTGGCTTTTGGAAAATATTGTAAAGATACATTGCCAACATTTAAAGTCACATTTTTAAAAGAATCTAAAAATCTAAAGATGCAAATAACTGTGGTCCTTTCTCTTTTCTTTTTTTGTTTTGAATGGAAACTTAGTGCCTTGGTAAGTGCACTGAAAATGTCATCTGCTTTCACTGTAGCTTCTGCAAGTGCTTCTGGTTGTTCTGCTCCAGTGCTATATAATATTTTGTATCTTTCTGCATAAGCTGTTTTTCTGTGAATCGTAGTGTACACTGAAGAGACTTGTTTTCTAATGACCTGACTTTCCAAGGACTCAAACAACTAGATTCTTAACTTGCATGGCAGGCTCCAAAATGCTGTCCTAAGGTTTTGGGGTTTTTTGTTTTGGTTTCTTTTGGTTTTTTTATAACACCACCTCCGTGATGCTTGGGTCTGATTGATGCAGTTTGTGCCCAGCCCTGTACTGCTGTTTAATGGAGACTTCCTCCTGTGGTATGGCTGAGCAAGTCATGGCATGTGGGGAACTAAAGTTAAAGAACAGTTAAAAATACACGACTCTTATTTTTAAGGCCATTATATTAGGACTTCATAAATGTTAAACTCACAACACTTGGAAATAGTGTCCTAGCAGAAGCTAGGGGGAACTTGGTGTTGTATCACTGCTGACAGCTGTCACCAGGGTGGAGGGTCCATTTGTGTTACGTCTTGTGAAGAGTCAGTCCTGGTTCTGTGGAAATCCTGGTCTTCAGAGGTTTCCACTCTGGTGTGACTTTGGAAAAATAAAAGGGCAATCTGTGCACCTCTGGTGAATGGCTTACCGACTTCGTATCCATGCTTTTTTTCTTCTCTTAATTTCAGAGACGAGTGCCAGTGCAATGCAGTCAAAAAGAAGAAAATCCAAGTAAATTACTGCATGGAAACATGAAACTTGTAAATGAGTGTGAATTTACCAATAGCAATTTTGAGCTGTGATTTTTCTTTTTTTAAATAAATTTCTGTACAGTAAGTCATTTTAATATTATGCTGTTCCCAATAAATGATTTTTTTCTAAAAAACAGATAAATAGATATAAAAACTGGGTTCTTCTAAAACCCCCTGGATTTACAAAGTGAAGTCCAGGGTTAGCACATTAGGTTAATGTGTTTGTATGAAATGGAAGGGGAGGGGAAGACAATTGTAAATTTATTTGTTTCCACTTTTCATAAACAAATTAGAATACAGGGTTGTCATTTTTAGGTATTAAAATAATGTATTGTGCTGTTGTTTAAGTACTGTATGTGAATAGCAGTAAGAGGGTTTATAAACAAACCTGATCTTGTTTGGAAATGTAAATAATTTTATTATATAGTAGATCTGATGTATTTGTTGTAGAAATGGACCAGTGAAACAAAAAAAATAAATTTAAGGGTTTGTATAATGTGGAATCCCTCATGCTCTAAATAAATGTTATTGTCCTATAATTTGGGTTGTATTATTATTAGTAGCAAGAACAGCATCATTCCAAACAGGAAGATCGAAGGGATTATTTAGAGCTCTAGGCCTGCAAGCTCCTTATATGGAGCTTTAGAAAGGAATTTGTTTAACCACAAATGAATTAACTGATGCAGCTGTTCCTGCAAAGCAAGAAAAAAAAAAACAAACACAAAGGCCACCCTCCTGCCTTTGGGATATGTGCAATGCATACATAGTGAGGAGACCCCGAAGACACAAAATAAAGCTTCTCAGTAGGAAAACATGGCAGAGAAGAATGTCATATTAAATGGTTTGAAGACTTTCTGAAATGCAGTAGGCTGAAGTATATTCATCTGCCATCGGTGGTGACTGGTTTGTATGTACTGCCGCAGAAAGTAGGTCAGCCTCTTTGTTCCGGGAAGCTCTCATGATGAGCAACTGAGAAGCCAGTCTTTTCAGATTGCTTGTTGCTTTGTGCACAAATAGATACTTCTGCATTTTTTCTTTTCTTACGGAATTTTAAAAATATGTATATCAAAAGGCTGATTAAATATAAATTGTCACCTTTTATAATGACTGAAATTCCCTATTTGTGCACAAGGTAATAGATGCTGAGCAAGGCTAATGTCACTGGTCCTCGCTGTCAGAGTTTGGATGCTCTGTGTCTTTTGCATGGGAAAAGTCAGATGTTGGTACGGGAACGCTGCCGCCTCCCATGTCCCAAGAGCCCCTGTTCTCTGAAGTCCCAGCTCTCCCCCAGGTGCTCGCATTGCTCATACTTTATGGGGTGGGTAGTATGAAGTTGGTTTCCACAAAAAGCATCTACTCCTGTTTATATAAGCATGTACAAATTTCTGTATGCACTCACACACGTGAGTTCCGTCAATAAGAAGCAGTTTCTGAAATGGCCCATTTTTACTGCTTCCATCCTCCACATTGTGTTTCTTAACCCTCATCTTTAGTGGGCCAGTTTGCAGAATTGGTTTTATTCCACATGCCGGTTTGCCCCATGCCTGTCAAAGTCTTTGTTGGGGTGGGAGAGGCCCTGTTGTGTTGCAGTTTGATGTCCTACCCATCGAGGCTGCCTGAAACGCGAGGGGCGGCTGTGCAGGTAACCTGGTGTTCACTCTGCTCTGTGCTTGCCCTCACTGCTGCTATTGCTGGTCAGGTCAGCTGGGAAGTTCTGGAGAATGAGGAGCTGGAGAAAGTCCACAAGCCAGTCGTTTTCATAGGCAAGGTCCATGTACCAATAAACCAGAGGAAGAGAGGGGAAGCAGAAAAGCTTGAGGGTAGTGTCACTGTTCACAGGGACGTGGACCTTGGGAAAGGACAAATGCAAGATCCTATGCCTGGGAAGGAGCCTTGGAGGGAGCAAAGGACCCTTGTACTGGTGCCCACTGATGCACTTGGCAGTGACTGGCTGGGGAGCAGCTCTGCAGTCAGAGCCCTGGAGGACAGCAAGCTAAGCCTGGCATAATGCAGCAAGGAGGGCTGCTGTACCAGGCTGCGCTAGCAGAAGTGTAGCCAGTGGGTAAGGGAAGTGATTGTTACCCTTTTCTTCGCAGTTAGACCACATCTGGAATATTATCTCCTGTTTTCTACCACTCACGCACACACACAAGAAAGATGTTGCTAACATAGAGGGGACACAATAGAGGGCCACCAAGATGGCCAGGGGCTGGGAACACCTGGCCAAAGAGGAGAGGTTGGGGGAGATGGTGGTGTGGTTTCAGCCCCGGCCATGGTGGGATGAGGAGAAAATATGAAGGCAGGCTCGTGGGTCGAGACAAGGACTGGGAGGGATCACTCCCCACTTACGGTCATGGGCAAAAGACAGGCTCAACTTGGGGAAGAAACAAAATCAATTGAATTTACTACAAATCAAGTCAAAACAAGGATATTGGGAAGAAAAAACAAACCTCAGAACACCTTCCCCCCACCCATCCCGCCTTCCTGGCTCAACTCCACTCCCGGTTCTCTCTCCATCCTCCCCCCGGTGGCACAGTGGAACAGGGATTGGGGGTTAGGGTCAACTCGTCACACATTGTCTCAGGCGCTCCTTTCCTCAGGGGGAAGATTCCTCACTCTTCCCCTGCTCCACCGTGGGGTCCCTCCCACGGGAGACAGTCCTTCACGAACTTCTCAAACGTGAGTCCTTTCTGCGGGCTGCAGTTCCTCACAGACTTTCCTGGTGTGGGTCCTTTCTACGGGCTGCTCTTCAGTCACACACTGCTCCAGCGCAGGCTTTCCCATAGAGTCACGGCCATATTCAGGGGCCTCCGCTCCCCCACTCACCCCCATGGGCTGCAGGGGGACAGCCTGCCGTCTCACCACGGCTGCAGGGCCATCAGCCTCCTCAGGCGCCCCTCCTCCCCCTCCTTCTTCACTGACCTCGGTACCTGCAGAGGGGTTCCTCTCACATTCCAACCCCGCTACTCCCTGCCAGTTCCCCTTCTTCAATCTGTTCTCCCAGAGGCGCTACCACCGTCACTGATGGGGTCGGCCTGGGCCAGAGGTGGGTCTGACTTGGAGCCAGGGGAGCTTCCAGCAGCTTCTCACAGGAGCCACCTCTGCAGCCCCCTCCCCTGCTACCAAAAAAAATGCGTCACACAAACCCATCACAGATGGGCTTCATCACCCTTTCAGGTACTGGAGAGGGTGGAGCCAGGCTCTTATGGAGGTGGGTGCTGAGAGGAGGGGACACCACTAGAATAAATGGAAAGAGGAGGTTCTGGCTGGATAGAACAAAAAATTCTCGCTGGAGACAGCTGGGCACTGGACCAGGGCTCAGAGAGGTGGTGGGATCTCTCTTTGGAGATTTTCAGGAATGGGCTGGACAAAGCCCTGTACAACATGGTCTGAATTTGGTATTTATCCTGCTGTGAGCAGGAGGTTGGACTGGAGACTTGCTGAGGTCCAGCTCAGCCCAAATGACCCTGTGCTTTCCCGCTGCCAAATTTGGTTTTCCTATGATAAGGTTTATCAAAGCTCACTCTTACCAATTTTTTTCATTCCCGATATCTAACCTAAGAGTTCCTTGAAGTGCTTCCCCCAGCAGCTGGGGGATCACGGGTGTAACACCCGGAGCACCCCTTGGCTTTGCTCTCCTGGAGGTGCTGGCACAGCACCAGGCTGCTGGGTTTGGAAGGCCCTGTCCCACCCCTGCCCGAAGCAGGTTGCTGATGGCCGTGTCTGCTCTCATTTTGGTTATCTCCAGGAATGGAGACTCCTCAACCTCACTGGGCAACCTGCTCCTGTGGGCAACCTGCTCCTGTGGTCAATCACCCTTGCAGTAAAAAAAGCGGTTTCTTATGTTTAAGTGGAGTTTCTCTTATTTTTTTAATTCAATTTGTGCCTCCCATCCTGCCCCTGGGCTAAGAGTCCGGCTCCATCTTCTGTTCTCCCCCCGTTAGGTATCTGCACACATGGATGGGATCTCCCTGACCCTTCTCCCCCAAGGCTGAGCAGCCCCAGATGGCCTCTCCCCACCTGTCAGATGCTCCAAGCCCTTAATCATCTTAGAGGCATCTCTCTGCCTCTCAGTTAGAAGGTGGGTGGTAAGAACGTGTCAGGCTGTTGTGTACGTGCTTGGAGAAACAGCTGATGCTGTAGAGATCAGCTGATGAGGGACTTACCTTTCTCAGGGCAATCGGCATCTGCTTTAGCCCTTTCAATGATCTACTGAGTTTTAGAGTTTGGTAGTGGGGAAAGAAAAAAAAAATCCCCTCAACTCAGCCTGTACCATCCCCTCCCCTGTGAGTGCATCCTTGTATTCAAAGAGGACTTTTTTCTATTGACTTGTCTCTGATAGTTAACAGCATTAACTTTTAAAAGCTTATTTTAAAAAACAAAGCTTTTTGCAAACAGGTTTACTTGCAGGCTTTAGAGGAATACACATAAAATAGAGTTTAAATATTTTTTTTATTTCTTGTGGTTTCTTTTTAGATTAGATTTTTTTCAGTCAAAAGACAGCATTACAACCTAACAACCAAAACCAGGTTACACACACACAGGCACACTACGTAATGTATTCCAGGCAGTCATGTCCTTCAGTCTGTTAACACACGGCAAATGTTTAAACAACGTCCTACTAGAAGTAGACACCCTTTCTCCACTAACCTTGCTTACACGGATTTAACATGTAACATACGAAAAGGACCTATTTTGTTAGCTTCGGGTTTCGGACGAGGTTTCAGTCCTACAGCATAGGTGATGTAGAAAAACGTGGGGCTTTTTTTTTTCCTCTTCTCAATATCCCAGTGTGGAAGTTGTCCCACTGTTGTAAGGCATTCAGCAGAGCATGGCTGATAGAGAACGGCTGCATGGGCATCTGCTTGATGGCGTGGGTCCTCTGCAACACCCCAGCCAGGTCAGCCGCATGGCTGCTTTGCCCTGGGGCGGTGGCGGGCACAGGGCTGGGGGCCAGGGACCATAACACTCTCCGATGCATTTTAGGGAAGGCTTAAGGCAACTTTTTCTGACCAAACAGCACTTCCTTCTCCTTTCTCTTGAAAGGAAACACCAGCTATTGAACACACCTTCTGTCCTGGCAAAGCACTCTGGTACTCGTTCTGCCACTACTGCTCACTCTCCATGCACAAACCGCTGAGCAACTGGGGTTTAGGCTGAGCTTTTCAAATCTGCTTAAGACATTTAGCATCCAGAATGCTTTTTAGCTAAAAAAAAAAAAAAGCTAAATGCTTTTTAGGGCATTAATTCTGTTAGGCTTCTCTGAAAATCCCAGCATCTACTTTTAAAACAACATAGAAACACAGAAATATTGAAACTGACTCCCCAGTCATCTCTTGCATAGGACTTTTAACTGTAGTTCACTGATTTATTCAAGTTCTGCAGTTGCGTTAAAAAAAGATGACAAACCATGAAAAAGGGTGAAAGGCACATGTACAGTAAGTCCAGCATGGAGATGGATAATGTGCGTGGATGAGTTTTACAAGCAGAATACCTAGGGTTGATACATACAAATAAAGTATTGCAGTGCTCAGTGGCTCTGTACAGATATATTTATGATACAAGAGAAAGTATTACTATTTTGCTGCTATGCCTTGTGCTGTTCCCTCATCCCTAGATCTCCCAAAGCATAATTGTGTCGATACAAAGCTGAGGATAAGATTTAAGTGAGACTTGGGCATAGCTACTCCCGGCTTCCCTGATGTGGATACATGAGGTGAACATGAAAGAGTGGTGGGACTGGGCTCCCCATTTTTAAGCTACACTTACAATTTACTGTGCTGGTTTCCCCCTCCATTTGCAAGGAAAACAATCTCCCCCCCTCCCCCCCCAGGTGATAAAATACAATCAGAGTGGAAGGCAGAGGGATTTTTTGTGGTTAGCTCTAGCAGGCCAAAGCTTCGCAGCAGGGTTTTCATGCTCTGGGTCATGCAGTAGAATCCCTCTAGCAGAGCTTTGCAATTGCTCTGGGTATGGGGCTGGAAAAGCGACACACACACACACACACCCACCCCCAGCCCAGGAGGTATTAGCTCAGAGCAAGTGTAAAGGGGACACTAAGAGTCATCTTTGTTATTAAATGGAACTGCTCATCTTTATCATCCTCATACTTTTACGGAAAGAGTTGTGGGTTTAGTTAATGACACAGATCTCTTTTAAGAAGCAAAAAGAAAGGCTGTTTGATGATGCATTGATAAATGGCATGAAACGGGAGGCTGTGTCCGTGTACTGGCCTCCTGGAGTAAAATAAGAGGGGAAGGCAGCATCTCCAACGGGTTTGAGGACACCGATCACCGAAAGAGGGACTTGCCAACCACACAGAGCCTCTCCCACCACTTCAGCCAGCTTCTGCATCCATGTTCATGCGACCTGTGACAGCCACTCTGGTCATGTTAATGGGACGAGGACCGAGCCCTTGAGGATGCTGGGAAGTTATTCATGAGTTTGACATCATATTGAGCAGATCTGAGATAAATGGGCGGAGGTGGAAAGCTCCACCTTGAAGAAGACAAGCCCTGATGCGATCAACCCCATTTAAGGCCCTTTAATGTCCCCAGCTGGTCTGATGCAGAGAGTCCCCTGGGATGGAGAGGCTGCGAGTGTGGTGGGTGTCTGCCCTCAGGCCCTGGTCCCTGCAAGGTCACCAGACACAGTCCTATGGTGGAGAAGGACCTGGGGGAAGCTCTGAGGACAGGGCAGGGATGCTGGGATGCTGACGCATCCCTCCCACCACCAGCAGCTATTTTTGAGTGCAGGCAGCAAAGGAGGTGCAGCAAACTGGAAGCACATCTGTGCCACCTGTGGAAATGGTGGCTGTTGACAATCCCCAGTGGCTAGAGAGTCACTGTGGCACCAGCTGGACACGGGTGGCCTCTTGTTTTAAACCTGGACACTCACGGAAGACTTGGGGACTGCCATCACCCCATCCCCAGCACAGGGGAGCGGGGCTTGGCGCTGCCTTCTGGCAGACATCAACAGGCAGATGCTGAGAACCATTTTTCTTGACTTGAGGTGTCCTATTGCTTTTTACTGGCTGTTTTCTAATTATTATATGTTTTAATCTTTGGGGACTTGCTTGTTTTTCAATAAATTCACCTGAAATTTAATTTCCACTTTATGCAGGGCACTGGAACTGATATTTATCCTCCACAGAAGCGATAGCAAAGCTGTGTGATTCAAGTCTAGAACCTCACTGGAGTATTTTTTCACCTTATTTTTGTTCTGACTGCTATGACGACATCTAGTGGGTTTTTTTCTCCCTAGTGGGGCTGGATGGAAGAGGAAAAGGTATCGGTAAGATGTAAATGTAAAATTATCTATTGATGAGAAAGATGCCTAAAGGAAGAGTGAAGATTCCCACAGCAGTGATCTTTGGGATGAACCATGAGTTTATGTTATCCATGATGAAAAAGAAATGCTGACTCCCATAGAAAGAACCACTTTCCTTCCAGATTGAGCTTTTACAGCAGAGTTTTTTGGAAAGCACTTTTGTGAGTGCAAGTTTCAGAGCACTGGGTAACAAGGAGTTTTGCCCCACCTCCCCTGGCAGCTCCCCCCAGCCTTGCAGTGCAGGTGAGAGCCAAAGTTCAGTGAAAGGACTTTGTTGCAGCTGACGTGGCTGCCGGTGAGGTGTCCTGTGTGTGCTGTGGCCATGCTGTGACCACAAGCAGAGCCATGCAGGGAGCTGCCCTGGGAGGTGGGTTTAGACGTGTCCTGTTGTGATCTGATTTTCATCTTGAGAGGCAGCACTTCTCCTGGAGGGCTGCCTCTCCCGGTCTTGCCCTGATGGCTGGGGGAGCCTCACCACTTGCTTCAGGGGGTTCATCCATTGCACTGGTATGGAGCCAGCCTACCCTGCCCTGTACCAAAAGAAGGCAACTGAGATGCAAATCTCTCGTGCCTTGCTCAGAGATCCCCTACACCACGGGGACTTTGAGTGGTGGAAAGGATCTTTCTACCATAGGGGTCTGCTGCCTCCACAAGCTCCAGGCAGTGCTGCCAGCGCTGCCCCAGCCTACCTGCAGTGTCCCGATGCCTCCAGGCCTGCCTGTCCATGCCTGCTCCTCACTGCAATACTAGCGTGGGGCTGGGAAGCTGCTGCCAGGGCCAGAGCCAGCTTGCCCATCCAAGCTCCATCAGCCATGGCTGCGGCAGTGCCATGCTGCCCTGGCAAAGCTGGCATTTACTGAACAGAGATTTGCCCAGGTCTCTCCACTGGGGAATTTCATTTCTCCTTTTTTTTTCCATGCTTTCCTTGCAAAAAATACAAAAATTTCCTCCCACAAATCTGCCTGTCACCTGCATCAGCATTTTTCCACATGATTGCTCCGATGGCTTCCCCCATCTTGGCTGCCTTCTGATCCCAGGGATGCAGTGGCAGCCAGGCCAGCTGCGGCTGACGCAGAAAGCACAGCTCCACTTCATTTCCCAAATCCTCAGGGGCTCATTGCTTAAAATCAGTACCTGGTTGTTCACAAACAAGCCCAAGGAGGGACCAGCCGCATTCTAGAAGCTGTAAGGTGAATTTTCGGGACATGAGCAAACAAAGAGGGACTGCTGCTCGGGGATGGTTTCACCACAAGTGGCCACAGCTCCTTTTTCATACAGGCACTACGTCGGAGCATCAAACCCTGCAGCTCTTCCAACGCGCAGCAGCCTGTGCAGCCTCTCACCAACACATGCTGCCAAAGGCTCTGGCCACATCCCTGCAGCATCCTTCAGGACTGCGCAACCAAAGGCCTTACGGACAGAATCAAACCCCACAACCGAACAGATAAGCCTGGAAAAAACACATTTTTAAAGACCCCAGCATATTTGTTTGTCCCTGAGTCCGTGCTGTAGTTTCCCCCTACGCAAGTAAAGAAAGCAGACTCATCCTAGCCTTTCAAGGAGGACAGCAGCCCGAGGGCCTCCCCGCCAGCCAGCACTGCGTTTGCTTCACCTTCCCATCGGGAGCATCACACAGCTAATCACAAATTGAGAATACTGGGTGCAAAAAAATCCAAACCAACAAACACCTAAAAAACTAAAACCCACACCCCAAAACAACCTACCAGACACCCAGGCCGTGTTGTGAAATATCTACACATGCACACACAGAAAAAGTTCTCAGTTTTTAAGCACCTTTCATTTGTTTTAAGATTCGAGGAAACTCATAACCTCGGTGTAAAGGGGTTTTCTTGCTCTGGCAACACTGGGCAGGAGATTTGGTATCAGACCAGGTCTTGTGCTCACTGTTGAGCAGGAGAGGAGCATTGCAGGGCTTCTGCAAAGCGCAGTTTGAACACACCTTTGCTGCAGCATAAGAAGGGTTGGTCACACTGGTGGATCGACAGTCGCTTTGCACGGGGTTAATAGGTGATTATTAGATGTTAATACACGAGCAAGTGTGCAAACAACAGGGGAGGGATTGCAAGAGCCCATATATGCTGTGGTAAGTGCATTCTGTTGACCTGCAGGATGCTAGGACTCTGGATTAACCTCTTCATGAAAACATTATTAATAATTTATTAATCCTTTATAAACATACTCTTGATATAAAGTGTGATAATAGTTCTGCTTCATGTACTGTGCTGGCTGGGCACAGCGTGATGAAAGATGTCTCAGACTGGCACGGAAAGAAGAAAGGAAAAGAAAACAGTTTGCATTCGCTTCTGAAAACCAGGACGGAATAACAGCATCAGCCGTTTGAAATGGGTGCTGGGTGCCGGCTGTTGGCAGTCATGACTGCGCTGAGCCCCCGGGAGCACGGCCAAGGGTTTCTGGTTCACGATGGATGAGTGGGACACAGGAATCAGTGAGGAGTTTCTCCTACTGGGGTACTGTTTGCAAGCAGACTGGTGGGCACAGGAAGGTCTAGTAAGCAAGACATGGCAGGCTCCGCCCCAGGGACGCTGTTCCCAGCCAGCCTTGCTGTCCCCAGCTCATCTTTCCCTGGGAGCTGCACAGGGGGTGATGCTCTCGCAGGCAGCCTCTGATTTCCAGAGCGCTCTAGAGGGACAGGCGGCATCTCAGATGTGCAGGAGGAGACTTTGCAATGGAGAACTGGCTGGGAAGCAAAACATTGCTTGGCTTGTCCACTTCTTGATACATATTTGGGCTAGAGAGAAAATGCTTCCTCCAACGCTGTTGCCTGGTGGCCACAGAGTGTATCACCCAACGACACGGGAAAGAACAGCACGGGGAAGACAGCCCCTCATCAGAGATCCATCAGACACTCAAGAGCTCGGGCTCACCCCCTGCTTGTCTTCACAAGTACCTGTGCCAGTGTCCTTACAAATGCCATGCTCCTGGTTCATACCAGGCATCGCTTCAGGGGGAAAAAAAGGCATTGAATGTGAAGCCCAGGAAGCCAAAGGATGTACATGTTCCCCTCGAGTCAAGCAGTCGTCAGTCTCTTCACCGAGAAGACACCAGAGGTGAAATAGGGCAATCTCCAGCATGGCCTTAGATTCAGCAGCGAGGGACGGCAATTGTAGTGAGGCCCAAGGAGCGGTGGGTGATGCCAAGGACTTGGGGGTAACACCAGGTTCCCCAGCCTGCTCTTCCTCTGCTAATAAACTACACACTGTGGAAAATCAGCTCCAGTGCCGCCGTGCTTACCAGAAAGGCTGAAAAAGCAGCGGGCCAAACCAGTGTGGCAGGTACAGAATATAGCCCAGCATCTCCGCCAGCACAGCAGCCAGTGCCACACTCACCCCGGCAGGCACTGGCTGCTGCAGCCGGAGGGGCAAGAGGCATCACATCACTCATGTGATGAGGGTGCCAGGTCTCAGGAGTTGAAACAAGAAACTGGCCTGGAAGAATTGAAAGGGAAACGCTTAAAAGGCATATTTGAAATTGGTTTTTCATTCTTCTTTTGGGAATGCTGTGTCATCGGCGTGAAAGATAAACACTGCAGGTGAGCATCATCAGCCAGCTCCCCTGTGGTCCAGGCTCCCAGGCACAGAGCCGGGGGCTGGTGCTTGTAAGAGGGTTCATTTTGTTTTCAATCTCATTTAAAAAATCAATAGATATCAGCTGTTTGAGATTGGGCTAACCACAATTCCCTCAACCTAGGTCCCAAGCTGATATTGAGGGATGTAACATGGTGAATGGAAGAAACTCCTGTGAAATCAGCATTTTTCTGGGGGGGTGGGGGTATTTCTTGTCTCAGGGGGTGGGAACCCAGGCTGTGAGATGGCCATGAGCAGGACACAACAGCCAGACCTTCCCTGGGGCATGGGGTGCAAAACCAGTCCCTAAACGGAGGGAGATGGAGGGGGATCAGCAAATTTTGGCTGGGTTTGGAGCCATCTCAGCTGGTGCCAGAGCCAGTGAAAAGTCTGGACTGTGTCCTTCGAAAGGCAGAATAAGTCCATCATGGGAAGGGGAGGGATTTGCATTAAAAATCAGCATTGCTCACTATGGAATTTGGCCCTTCACAGGAAAGGATGCAATTTTTAGTGGGGGAAGAAGGTGTTCCTGTTATCGGTCCCATGCAGTGATCCTCTTGCTCGGCCCCACTGCCCCATCCTCTCCCTTCGCAGCCACTCCCGGGTTCATCTTTGCCCTTACTTCAGCCTCTTCCCTCCGGCCTCCTCTTTGGCATCCCTTCACCACCAGTTTCGACGTGCTTTTGCCACCTTGGGGAAGCTGCGCAGGTCCCTGCCTCCGCTCCCCTCCCAGGGATCAACACCAAGCAGCCGACGCTCCTTGGCTTCAATGGTGCCTCTTCCAAGTATATAGAGAAATACTATACTTGTACATATGTGTGCATGTATATAGGTGTGGCTTGGGAGGATGAGTGGCTCTGGGAGGAGGGGGCTCGCTTGGACAAGGCAGCCAGCAGCTCGTCAGGACCACCAGCTATGGTGATGCTACTGCTGGCCCTGGGCTGGACACCCCCTCCCAGCACGGCAGCCAAGGGCTCTGGCAAGGTGCTGGGACGGTGCTTTGTTTCCTGAGATTGCTTTTAAGGTTGTCTTTAAAAAAACACCATGAGGCACCGCGAACTGCCCTGCTGACCCTGCCACAAAGGTTTCCACCAACTCTTCCCCACGACAAGCCCGTCTGGGACCAGCACTGGAGTTTTGTCTTATGGTAAAAACGTAATTAAGAAATCAGCGAGGGAGGGGGGTATTTGCTGGTTTTGCGGGGAGGAAGCATTATTTAGTGTCATTGAAGAGATTTTCCTAAAAATCCCAAATCTTGTCGCTTCGTTGCTCTTTTCACTTCCGCTTGGTGTCTCTGCTTGTGACATCCCAGTCTGGCTATACATGGAGTCATGATGTTACGATGAAAGGCACTGATGTCACAGGCTCATCAGGACAAACAGGCTTCGCCGTGGATTTTGGAAACGGGTGATTTCACTGGAAATACTGATTTCCCGTGTGAAGGCTGGCGTGGCTGCAAAGGTGGAGGGGTTGGTGCAGCCCTCCATGCTGACGGCTCCGGGAGTCGCTGGCCCGGCCGGCATCCGGGGGCGAAGGGCAAGGGGAGCAGCAGAGGGAGGAAGACAAGGAGTGGGGGGGCCGGGCATG
>VYZV01015298.1:98256-113270 GCA_013401275.1 Pandion haliaetus | reverse complement strand
GAGGTCAGTAGTTGCAGTGGCGCTGGCAGGGCTGGTGGACGAAGGTCCCGGCGTGCTGCTTGGCCCGGCGCAGTGGGCGCTGGCGGGCCCGGTTCTGCCGCTGCAGCGCCTTCTGGCTGAGCCGGTGCTTCTCCACCAGCTGCTTGGCCCGCTGCACCCGACGCACCTGCCCAACCTTCTCCAAGATGGCGGCCTTCACCGAGAGGGACCTGCTGTGGTGCGGCACATGCCGCTCCAGCCGGGGCTCCGGCACGTCCCTGCGGAGAAAGGGGCCATCAGCAGCCGCTGGCACCCAGCCTTCACCCACCCCGGCAAGAAGGGGACTGGGGTCTCCAACCCGCTCCCTGTCACGCCATGCCCCCAGGATGGACCCGTCCCCCTCCCGCCCCAGCAGCCTTCCGAGAGGTGGGGAGGCTCTGGTATCGGTGGGCTCTAGGACACCTGGGATAAATCCAGACACAACCAGGAACAGGGCCATCCCCACAGTCCCCCACAGTGGCTAAGTCCCTTGAGCCCAGCAGAGGGAAGCCAAGCCCAGACCCATTTCCATCCTGCTTGTGACCCATTTGGTCTCCTGGCCACCCTCCTGCACCCTCTAGCGCTGAGGTTCTTCTGAAGCTCTTGAGATCAAGCTGTGGCCCTCAGGGAGACTTTGCAAAGAGAGAAGTCCTTGAGGAACAGTGTCCCCTAGCCCAGGTGGAGGTTCACCCCAAAGCCTTCCACCTCCCCAGCCCTGGTAAGGGGCTCTTGGGGGAGATGCTGGAGGGCTGGGACTGGGACACAGCCAGGACCACATGGCACGGTGGGACCTGTGGCTCGGCCAGCAGCAACAGGGCTGAGCGTGCGCACGATCAGGGTTTTCCCAGTGCTGCAGGGCAGTGGAGGGCAGCCACAGGGAGAGGGGAGAGCTCCCCAGGAGCTGCAGTGAGGCTGTGGCCCCAGGGAAGGATGGTGAGGGGCCCCAGCCCACAGCTCCTAGGGGGAGGAGAGGGCAGTGGGGCCATTTGGGGCATTTCTGTTAAATCTTCCCTCCCTTCCTAAGCTGGACTTTGGGACAGGGAGAAATGTCTGCATCCAGGGATCCCCCGCTGCTGTGGGACACTCCTGTGCTGGATCAGTGTGGAGCCAGGAGGGGGAACAGGGGGGCTGCAGCACCCTCTTGCCTGGGTGCGCTGGGGGTCTTGGGGTGACCACTGTGCCCAAAGGCCACCTTGTTCCATTGGGTTTGCTTTGCTCGTGCCATACCTGTGTGAAACCCCATGTTTAAGCCCAGCCTCGCAACCCCCCCATGGACAGGCGGCATCGGCACGGGCAGCCGTGCCAGGAGATTGCTCGGGGCAGGGGAGGGGGATGCAGCCCTCTCCCACTGCAACCCAGCAGCAAGCTCACAGTCCTGCACCCATGGCCATCTCAACATGGCATTGAAATTCCCTTAGCAGAGTATTTCAGCACATGGAGGCTGCTATCCTTACGTGGTGCTGGCTGGGGCACCCTGCCAGGTGTGCAGGGTGCTCCCTGAGATGGGATGTGGGGACACTGAGGTCCACCACGGCCCCACTCTGTCCGTGGGGATGGGGATGCCGGGACTGACCATCCACCCCAGACCCCCAGTGGGTGCTGGGGCCAGCAGTCCTCGGCGAGCACCCCCAAGCCACACTCACCTGGCAGCATCGTCCTCGGGGCCCTCCCCGTCCACCTCGAGGGTGCTGGTGACATAGACGGACATGCTGGGGTGCTCGATGAGCAGGTCCTCCATGGGGCTGCTCCCCACACCACCGGGGCCGGGCCCCTCTGCAGTAAAACAGGGGGGAGGGGTGACAAACCAACTCTCGTCCATCAAGCAGGGACCGGCCGGAGCCGGGGAAGCGGACGGTGGCAGCGGCGGACCAGGGGGTGCCGGGCGGGATCGCACCGAGCGCCCAGTACCGCCAGCACCCACTCGCCGGGCTGTGCCGGGGCGGGCATGGCTGCCTGGGGGTGGCGGGGGTGCAGAGCCATGCGGGGCGCAGCGGGGAGACACACACATACCATGTACAGTGGGGAGGGGAGGGAGGGAGAGAAAGGGGCATCATTAGTGCAAGAGACACCCCACCGCCATCACCATCGTGAGAGACAGGCACAGCGCCGACGGGACCTCGTGGGGAGGGAGACGCCAGCAGTGCCCCGCACCACACCCCAACCAGCACCCTCCACACCGGGAGGTTGCTAAGCCAGCAAGCAATGGAAATGGTTCTGGTTAGGCAGTTAAACCAAAAACTGGAGGAACCCGACAGGGTTTACCACAGAAATTTTTTTTTTCCTTCTCAAAACTAAGGAAGAAATTCAGTTGGCAAGAAACACTGCTTTTGCCTGTTCTTACAGCATCCGAGCCATGCCGTGCCGCTCCAGAGGAACGCTGGCCCGCCTGTGCTTGCAAACACCGCCCGGCACTTTGCAAACAATGAAACCAAGCACACACACAGGACAAAAACAGTTCACACCTTTTTTCTGGAAGAAATCAGGGGAATAAGTTCTTCAGCAAAGGTTTTCGCCATGCCTTCGGCTTCAGTCGACTAGAGGCAGAGTTTTGGGTGGTGGTTCCAGGAGCTGCGCCCCCCCCCCCCCCCCCCCCCCCCCCCCCCCCCCCCTCCCCCGACACCCCAGCCTTCCTCGCTTTCCCTTCCTCACCGCCACCTCACAAAAGCACTTGGGCTGGTATTTTTCTGGGCTGCCTGTGCTCAGAATTACTGGTTGTATTATGGGAAGGGACCCATTCCTGGCCTCATCAGGGGATTCAAGGGAACTGGTCTTGGGGGGGGGAATGCAGTGCAGTATCTATATGGACCTGTGTGACCCTGTGGCTGGGTGAGGGTGCAGGAGAAATCAGAGATGAATGTGTTCTTGCGATGGGAGAACATAGCGCATGAAGCATGGGGCCAGCATTCACCCCCCGGCATGACCCTGGGTCCTCCTGCAGACGATGCCCCAACCCCGGGGCTTAGGGCAGGCCACAATTAGCCTTGTGAACACGAGAGTGTCTTTCTTCAGGTCAGTGGATATCAAGCTATTAATAGTTGTTGGCATGCGAGGCTGGAGATTATTTGTCAGCCTGGAGACAGCCGTTGAGCCCGGCTGGGGCATTCCTGGTCCGGCAGCGCTCCCACAACAGGGGAGCTGCGGGCACGGAGAGCAGGGGACCCAGCACGGCTGGACCCTGCCCCAGACATCCATGGCAACCTGTCCCCATCCTTTGCCAAGGTGGGTTTTAATGTCCCAAGGAATGTTTCTGGATCCCCAAATCCCTGGGAGACTTGCAGCCATTTCGCTAAGCACCGGGAAATGCTCTTTGCTCCCTCCCTGGGTGCTGAGCAGAGCCGGGCTGGGCAAGAGGGGCACCCTGGGAGATCTGGTTAATTTGGGTGCATTTTCCAACATGTGGGTCAAAGACCTGGCTGAGAGGGAATGAATTTGGAGGCTTGTTAGGCTGCCCTGCTACTGTGAGGGAGCCAGGCTGTGAGATGCTTGCCGGCCGCTGTGGCTCGAAGGTGAACGACAAGAGCTGGAGCCAGCGGGTTTGGTTTTTAAAGTGCTTTGCATAACTCTAGCCTCAGAAATAGGGCTGAAATAAATCGGTCCCTCACTGGCCAGGGAATGCTACAGGAAAAGGCAGCGGCAGGGCTGGTGGGGATTAGCAGGTCCCAGGCAGACACACTGCTGAAAGCCAGCACCAAGAGCTTGGCCTCTTGGTTGGGAAAAAAATGGGAGCTGTTTGTACCAAAGTCATTCCTGAATCCCCGCTGAGCCGGCTGCAGCCTTGGACCCAGGGGATCATGGCACAGCCCAGCGTTCCTCTGCCTGGGGAAAATCCTGGCTCCTCTGGCATGCTTTGGGCATGCTGCAGCCATTACCAGCTGACCCAGACACGTGGCAGCTGCATGCCCATTGCTCCAGGGACCTCCTTGCAATGAGCCCCCTTCTGTGTCACTGCTGTCACCCCCCCAGGACGGTCACCAGAGAGCCCAGAGGACAGGGAATCCTCCATGGCTGCCCATGCCCATGCCACCCATCCACCTCCGCCAGCTCTCCATAGTGCTCCCACCAGGCACGGGGTTGTCCCTGTCCCCCATCCCAGGCTCATCCATGCTCCGGTTCCCTCTCCAGCTCACCACATGGGGGAAAAACCCTAACGAATTACTCACATCACGAAAACAAGCCCTGCTCAGTGTACAGGGGACAGGCAGGAAGCATCTGCTCTGAGAACAGATGCCTGCAAGAGGGAGGACAAAACCCTCCTCCTAAACCTGCAGGATACATTTATGGTCCCATGGGCTGGGGCACCACAACTAACCAGAGGCTGCAAAAGCAGACCATGGCCATCAAGGAGCTCCTGCACAGGCAGGCTTGTTTGTCCAAGTTCACTGCTCGATTTGCAAGCAAAAGGTCATAAAATTATCATTGCAATTGGTTGAGTCATCAACCCTACAATAGTAACACCAAGGTCTTAATGGAGCTGGAGAAGCTCTCAGCACACAAGGAATTTGACCTGCCTGGTTGGTGTCAAATGGGGCTCCGGATGGTTGTTGCCATCCCTGGGAACAGGGAGCCCCTGAGGGATGGGACCTTGCATGAAACATTCCTTCTAGGAGTGGTGTTTGCATGGGCACTGGGAATGATTTGGGAAGATAAGCCCTTTGGAGTTGAGATTTGCTCCCCTGATGGACTCAAATGACCCAAGCATGGCCAGATCATGGGTGGCATGTCCCCAGCTGGGACAGACAGGCGCCGCCGTAGCCTGCCGTTGTGTGGGAAAAACCCCGACCCCACCACCAGCGCCCAGGGACTGGGGTTTCCCCCAGGGGAACAGGCTCCCAGTTTGCTTTCAGCAGGAGCATCGCTCCGAGCCCAGCTCCTTCTGGCAAAGTGTGCCACATGGCACAGCTTAGCCGAGGCCACAGCACTGCTGCAGCTCACAGGCAGACAGCCCGTGTGGGTTGGCATCCCCCAGCCCACCAAGCTGCTGGTGGGGCAGGATCGCACCAAAACCCTGGGTGACCCCCCCAGCTGGTGCTGTGAAAGGGTCCCATCCTGGCATGGAGGCACCTGAAGGCTCCCGGGCAGCAACAGCCCCAGCCAGGGACACTGCTGCTGCTGCTCCCATGCAGATGGAAAGTCTGGCTCCACAATTGGGAGAGGAAAGGGAAAAAGGAGGAGCAGGTCGGGGGCTGCTGTGGTGACCACAGGGCTGGGCGCAGTGGGTAGGGCGGGGGGACCAGGGGAGGAGGGATGAAGGGCAGAGCTCTTCACATGTGGCGAAAGCTCATCTGCTGCCATCTCAAGGGGTCTGCCCCGCTCCGGAGAGACAAGGTGCAGCAGAGGCTGTGGGAAACCAGTCCCCCCTGCTTTTCTCACCTGCAAGATCAATTATGAGCCAGCCATCCTCCTCCTCCTCCTCCTCGACAAAGGGTTTGGGGTCCTCCAGGCCTTCTGACATGTTGCTGTCACTGAAGAAGAGGCTGGTGAGACGCTGAAACATGGTGGGGAGCGGTCCAGTGGGACAGACAGTGAATTAGAGCTACTGCTGAGCACTGGCTTCCAGGCGTGGAGGTGGGACCGATGGGCAGGGAAGGGAAAAAGCAGCGCTTGAGGTTTTGGTGGTGGTGGAGATGCTTTGCTGCTAGCGAAATTGTAGCTGAGTTAAATGGTATGTAGTGCAATTCTGAGGTTCTTCACTTGGCTTCAGTGCAAAGGCCTGTCAAAGGGAAAGAAAAAGGAATAATGCATTTGGACTGGTTGGCAGTGTGGCCCTCCTGCATCCCAGGGGCTCAGAAAGGCCAGAGGTGATGGTGAAAAGGTGGCTCTGGCACTGATCTGTGCCATGGGCTGCCCCAGCTGCTGGCATCACCAAGGGCATCACGCACCGAGTCTGAAAACAGCCGTGGAGGGCTGGGTGCCCGTGCCCTGCAGCCCCCTGCCTGCACTGAGCCCCACATTGTGTGCCCTTTCTCATGGGCAGTGAGTCCCGGGGGAACCCATCTGCCAGAGCTGGCAGGGGCAGAGCCAAACACTGTCCCAAAGTCAGACTGGGACCTGCCTCCCCTGGCACTGAACGGGCATTGAGCATGGCTGGCGGTACTAAGCTTTGCTGTTAGGACAGGGCAAAGGGTGTGATGCTACTGTCCTATCTGAGGACCGATGGCATGAGCCATCCCTAAAACCAACCACCCACCCACTGACGGCCACACCAGCATGGTCGCCCTCCTCTCCTCGAGCTGGGTCCCAAGAAGCCCTTGACAGTGTTTTGCTCAAGTCCTGCCTGCAGCGATACCTGCCTAGGTTGGTTTAATTTTGAAAGGTGTTACTGTTATTGTCGATCTGTGCGTGTATCTGCAGGGATGCTCTTCTGATACAGCTGCATTTCATTGCCACCCTCCAGCCCCAAAAGATGACACTGTCACATGTCATCACTGCTCCTTTACAAGGACCTTACAGGGAGCCATGGGACAAAGCGTTTGGCTATGGATTGTGTCTCGGCCCCGAGCACTCGGGCGTCAGTGTGCAGGAGCAAGCGGCAGCGAGCGTGCCGACCCCTCCGACCCCTCACAGTAGGGCAGGGCGAGGATGGCATTATCCCAGCCCTGGGTGAGTCTCTGCTCCATGTATGCTCATCACTCTCTTACCCCTGGGGAAACACATTCCTCCCAGCTCAGGGAGAGGTTAGGACTCACTAATTTTATTAACGACTGCAAAGCTCTCAGAGAGGTACAGACAGATGGCAGCCACAAGGTGCAGAGTGTTATTTGTGCAGAAAAAATGCTTTTTGGTCCAGAGACATTAAAGGGCATTAAAATGCCATCAAGAGCTAGCTACGGGGAGGAGGAACAGCTGTGTGCTGCCTTGCTTGGCACATTGCCGTGGGTGCATTTAGAGGGCAAACCCCCAGTTCATGGCTCTGTTGACCAAGATGGCGTAGAGCCTGCAAGTGATCCTGGACCCTGGTGAAGCCCCATCTGCTCTGCGCAACATGGAATGGGAAGGGTTCAGTGAGGCACGATGTGTCTGAGCCTCGGTCCATACACATGCCAGTTCTCCAACAGCTCAAGTTCTAGCTCAGACCCCCCCGCAAGCAAGTGGCCTCTCCAGCCACTTCCCAACATTGCTGGGAAGGATTGTTGGCCTGGGTGCTTGCTGCAGTTCTGGGGCTCAGGCAAGCTTGTATTTATCCATCATGGGATCACCGTGCCTTTTGCCTTTTCTTAGGTGCCTTGAGAGGTACAACATCTGCTCCACAAGGCAGAAAATGAAAAACCAAGAGGACCCTTTCCCCATGGGTGGGATACCCTGGGCTCTGGGGGCTTATCCTGATCTCTGCTACACCTGGATACAGAAGGGAGTGCCAGAGCATGAAGCAGCCTTGCAACACCCAGCTCTCCCTACCTGGCACAGCTGGGGTAGCAGTGTGACACTGCCTGTCCCCTTGAGGTCTCAAGCCCTAGGTGACTTCTGTTGCCCCAGAGGTGCAGGGCAGACCACATGGCTACAATCATGTCCAGCTCTAGATCTCAGTGCTCAGGGGTCTGGTCCCCCCCCAGCACCACACGCTTCCCAATCCCTCCAGGATGGTAACCCCCCCACCTCAGTGGTTCATCTCTTCCATTCACACCCTGTGCCTGGATCCATCCCAGGGGGAGAGGCTGTAGCTAAACAAGCTGGGCCCTGGGAAAGCATGTTCAAAACGGACTGGGCTGAGACTTGCAGACCCTCTTGCCATGGTGGAGGTCAGTGAGGATTCCCTGCTCCACGTCCTACAAGCGTTCCTGGCTTCCCCTGGAAGCACTGAGCAGAGGGTTTTGGGGCACTGAGACATGGCAGAGTCATTGCCTCCAACTGCAGCGAAAGCTGCAGGCTCAGCTAAGGCAGCTCTCTCCTCCCAGCTCCCCCATCAATTCCACAACCACAGCAAAGCCACGGCCTTTCTGTTATCGTCCAGTGTGCTCATGATTAAATTATTCAGACACATCCCTTTCCTGGAGCATAAAAGCATAATAATATAAATTAGGGAAACAACATGAAGAGGGGCTGATATCCAGCTGAGCAATGAATGAAAACTGGCCCATTGGGCTCTCTGGTGTGCTCTGTGCTGAGTACAGTGCGGATTTCCCTCCCATGGGACTCGTGTGCATCCACCCTCCCCCCAGGCCAGGCTGGCAAAGGGCACCCAGGACAGCCCTGAAGCCTGCGGTACACAGCCATGGCTTCATTACACTCCAGTTCTCCCTGCTTGCAATCTGAAATCTGGCATCTGCCTGGAGCACTTGCCTATTTAGTAAATATAATATTATATTACTATTATATAATTAATACATTTATTAAATATCTAATTGTGGAAGAAACCCTGTTGCTCCCAGGTACCTGCTGGTGATGTCTCAGGGCTTCCCGCAGTTTGCTCTTCCCCAGGTCCCCAGGCAGGAGGGAGAGGGGCAGGAAGGACCCAGCAGCCTGTGGCAGGTACGGGGGGCTCCAGTCCCCTAAGGCCACCATGGCCCTGGCCCGGTGCAAGGCCAGGAACAGGTTCATGCACTTTTTGTGCTGAGGCAGCTCTGCCTTCGGCGTTCCCAGGCCAGCAGAAATGCTGAGCCAAAGCTGACCCCAGCGTCACCATATAGCTTCTGAGGGTGACACACCAGGGCTGAAGGGGGCTGGGGACAGCAGGGTCCCCTGTGCTGTGCCCTGAACCCGCCTTGCTGGGGAGGACACCACCAATGTTCTTGGCCTGTCTCCGCCAGTGGCCTACTTGCAAATTTCAGTCTTTTTCTCCCCTCCTAGATGTGCCTGCCACACAACAGCAGAGAGCTGGGGACAAGAGCTAGCACACAGGGGACAGGAGGAGGCTGGTGGCCCCAGCCCGGCTGCAAGGGGAAGGTCACCCAGAAAAGCACCCAAGCAGCTACCGCAGGCCAAGGTCTGAGCCAGGCAGAGATTTTCCCCACTGCCTCGGCAGAGCCAGCCTAGAATGAGCTTGCTGCTGGACTGCAAGCCCTGACGAAGCTCCTTGCCCAGACGGCACCGGCGCACTCCCCTCTGCTCTGCAGGCTTGGCTTGGAGTTCATCCTTGAGTGAGTGCAAAGCCAAATGATAAATTACACAGTCAAAACAGAGAGGAGAAAACCTCTTCTTTTTATTTTGTTAAAACTTGACAGCAGCTTTCACTGGACAGTAGCAAAGCTGGTCTCCCTCTCTGCTCCCCCCAGCAGCAGTGCTCATCCCTCTGGCACCCGCCTGTTTAGAGACTAGTCCCCAAAAAATCACAGGGTGCATCAATGGGAAAGTCAGGAGCTGAAGTGTCTGGACTCCACAGGTGCCCACCTTAACCCAAAGATAACTTTCCTTTCCTGAAGACACAAGGCACAGCAGATACTAGTAGTTTCAATTGCCCCCTCTCCCAAATTCAACTTCATTTTCCTTACCTCTATAATTAAAGAGGCTGGGATAACCACACTCCCATCATGCACAGCCAACCCCATGAGAACGGGCTGTCAGGAGCCATCCTGCTCCAGAGCAAACCCATGGCGTGCTGCGAAGGCTGGGGCAAGGGGGCTTGCAGGCAGCTGCAATAGCTCCGGGGGCAGCAGGAAAGAGTTAAAAGCTCCCACAAAAGCAAAAGTTGAGCTGGATCATTTTAAAGGATCATTCTTCAAAGAATTTAAATAAGTTACCCCCTCTCCATGCCGGGGAGCATGGGGTGGCCCTGAACCTGCCACTGGTGCAAGGGGGTCTGTGCTGTGCCGTGGTGCATGGGTGGGCTGCGTGGGCAGGGCAGAGCTTGCAGGATCTGCCCCTTGGATAAAGCAAGCCTGCCTCAACCCACAAGCTCCCGCTGCCTGGGGATGTTGCAATGCTAAACAGGACCTTGGGGAGGTTGGTTCACTGCTAACACCTGCGAGAGCAACCATGGGTTGGCGGCAGCATGGACAGAGCTAGCAAAGCCAGGGTGCTGTGCCGTGATCCTCACAGAGTGGCTGCCCGGGGCTGCTTGGCCAGACTCTGCCTTGGCTGCCTGTCCCGGCCAGAGCAGGAGCTGGGCAGAGGGACAGACAGCACGATCAGACAGACCTCGTGGGAAGAGAGCAAAGGCTTCCTGAGAGTCGGAGCAGCCCTGCCAGTGCTGGCGCCGGTGGCACTCGGGGAGCTGCGGGGGAGCTCCTGCCAGCACAGCTGGCAAAGCCTTCAGGATCACACCTGCGGGGTGGAGGCAGGAGCTAGATCCTGGCAAGCAAAGACCAAAATGAGCTTTAATCCTCACCCTCACTTTACCCTGTCTGCTCTGAAATCCCTCGGCAGCATTCAGTTAATGAGGCAAGATCAGGCTCTTTATCTCCGAGATGCACCCTCAGCAAGTTTGCGGATGACACCAAGCTGAGGGCACAGTCGATTCACCAGGGGGACAGGATGCCATCCAGAGGAACCTTGGCGGTCTGGAGAAGTGGGCCCGTCTGAACCTCATGAAGTTCAACAAGGGCACGTGCAAGGTCCTGCACCTGGGTCAGGGCAATCCCCAGTACCAGCGCAGACTGGGGGCTGGATGGGTTGAGAACAGAGAAGGACATGGGGGTACTGGTGGGTGACAAATTGGACATGAACTAGCAATGTGCGCTCGCAGCCCAAAAAGCCAGCCATATCCTGGGTGGCATCACAGGCAGCATGGCCAGCAGGTCAAGGGAGGAGATTCTGCCCCTCTACTCTGCTCTGGTGAGATCCCCTGCAGTACTGTGTCCAGCTCTGGGGTCCCCAGCATAAGAAAGACATGGACCTGTTCGAGCAGGTCCAGAGGAGGCCATGGAAATGGTCAGAAGGATGGAACACCTCTGCTATGGAGAGAAGCTGAGAGGGCTGGGATTGTTCAGTCTGGAGAAGAAAAGGCTCTGGGGAAACCTTACTGCAGCCTTTCACTGTGTAAAGGGGGCTTAAAGAAAGACAGAGAAAAACTTTTTACCAGGGCCTCTAGTGGCAAGACAAGGGGCAAGGGTTTTAAACTGAAAGAGGGTAGGCTTAGACTGGACATAAGAAATGTTTTACAGTGAGGGTGGTGAGACAGTGGACCAGGTTGCCCAGAGAAGCTGTGGATGCCCCATCCCTGGAAGTGTTCCAAGTCAGGTTGGACAGGGCTTTGAGCAACCTGGTCTAGTGGAAAGTGTCCCTGCCCCTGCCCATGGCAGGGGCGTTGGACTAGATGGTCTTTGAAAGTCCCTTCCAACCCAAACCGTTCTGTGAGTCTGTGAGTCTATGATCACCCGTCCACCCTAGAAGGGAGCAGCTCCTGGCCAATGTGTCCTTGAGCCACTCTAGACCCTCCCTGCAAGCCACCAAGAACATCAACTCCTCAGTGTCACCATCATGGAGGGTTGGCAGTGAGTTTTTTTGGCCCTTTGCAAGACAAAAGGCTCCTTGGCTGGCTGCTACCCACAGCAACCAGATGGCAAGACGGCCACATGCCACCTCAGTCCCTGCGGTTTCCACCAAGCACTTCTCTGGTTGGGACAGCCCACAGCCATCGGCAGATCAAGCTCCAAAGTTTCTCCAGGTTTTTGGAAAGCCTCCACTTTCCCTGTGGCAAATGTTTGCCCTGTTTACACCAGGGGGACCGGGGCCGGCAGCCTCACGGGAACTGCAGTGCGGGAGAGACGCAAATGTGTCCCTGCCAGGGGATTTAAGTCACTGCTGCCCAAGTAGTGCCTTGTCACCCGGCAGAGACAGTGCCTGCAGAAGGAGTCTGGACCAGGAGGTGGCTTCTCTGCCCCTCCAGTGGCCAGGGCTGGTCAGAGCTCTGGTGTCTTCTTCCAGCCCACCCGTATCTGCCAGATGTCCCACATCCACGGAGGAGGTATGGTCAGCACGGGGGCACAAGGGGACTGCCTGTGCGCCACGTCCTTGGGGCTGAGCTGCCCCAGAAACTGCACACCCGTCCCCTGACAGAGCTGGGGTCACCACTGCGGGACAGCTGCCATCCTTCCCAGGTTTCCACAAGTCCCCTTACTCAGCATGGCAACCCCATCCCAGGCCACTGCCAGCACGAGGGGACAGCCCACAGGTGACACGCATCTGGGGACAGATGAGTTTCTTAATGAATCAAGTTTACCAGTGTCCTTCCAGAAAGTCCAACAGCCTTTTAAAACCAGCCAGAGGGTATTAAATATTAAAAGTTAAAGTAGGAGTAAGGAAACCATAATGCATCAAGTTACTTTCTTTTCTCCCCTTCAGAAACCTCAACACAATAATTAGTTTTCTGAGTCACCATCACTGCAAATAACCCTAGGAGCTAAGAATAGGCAAAAGGATCAGCAGCAGAGCCCCGGGATGCGCCAGGAGCTTGCCAGGGTGGGAGCAGCAGCTTCACAGGACTGGCAGCTCCCAAAAGTCACAGGCTACAAGAACAACAGCAACTCCACTTGGAAATGGCAACAGGCTCCCTTAAACTTTCCATAAATACTCTGCAGCGGGAGGGATGCTGCTGACAAGCAGCAGAAGTGGTCCTTCCTTGGCAGAGCTAAGAATACCCCGCGCAGTCATCACAGCAGGCGTTAGAGGTATAAATCAGGTGCCTTCCTCCAACCCACTTGGGAAATGTTATTTTCAACTCATTTTTTCCTAAATTAGACAAGGGTTTCAAAGGCTGCTCTCACCGTGCTGTGTGTACCAAAATCCTAAACCTGGCACAGAAACACAAAGCAAAGGAGAAGGGGATCCAGCAGCTGGGCAGCTCGGAGGGGGGGCACTGCTCATCACCCCAGAAATGATGAGTGAAGCATCCCTGTGCTGTCCTCTATTTGTCCCCATCAAGGAAGGGACCAGAGCTGGCAGACACTTGCCTGGGACAGTTTGGCAGAGCTGGATTAAAGCATTTGATCACTCAACAGCTGCACTACAGCTCCTGCTGATCCCTTTGCTTCACCAGCAGCCTCGTTTATGGGGTTCCCCTGGGGGAACACTGGCTGCACATGTAGAGCTGGACCCCGAGGCTGCTGCTGGCACGGACTGACTGACACCAGCAAACCAGAGGCTGATTCACAGTCAGAGCCTCTTCCACTGCAGAGCCAGGAAGTGGAGGGGGAAAAAGGCAGAGGGTAATTAGAAAAATCGAAAAAACCCCTCTTTATCATGAGACTCTTATTATTAATGGCAGAGCAAGCCAGCACCTAGAAGGGCTTTCCTCAGCCAGTCCAGGAGCTCAGCATGGACTGGAGTCCCCACGTGTTCCTCCAGATCCCACCTGAAGGAAGGGGACTTGGGGTGGCAGAAAGGGGTTTGTTTTTCCTGGAGCTGGTGTCCCCATCTGCACCGGCTCCCTTGTGTAACTGCTGCAGGAAGGTCCTTGTCGCAAGGACAAACCCGACCTTCTGCTATTTGATGTCATTGCCCAGAGCCCAGGAAAATCTGTCAGTGGCTGGCAGGATCTGAGCAACCAGGAAATTTTTAGACTTGCCATGAGCTGTCCTATGAAATTTTAGAAGTTTCCTCCCCGGGATGCGCTAGGTGAAACATCCCTAGGAGCGTGTGCATCAAGAGGGGAGCAACCCCAACATTATACCCTCCGTAAATCACAGGAGGCTGAATACAAGTTGGACTTTGATATCGGAGGAGCCCCGAGCTCCCCACCTAGCTCCTCCGGAGCCTGCCTGGGGCCACATGTGCGCTGGGGCAAGACTTGCCTGCGCAGGGCTCACTGTGCAATTAGTGCTAAAAAGCTCTTAGATAAGAATTCACATCTCGGGTTTTTCCAGTCTTGCTAGGAGCAGGTGATATCGGTTTATTCTCAAGGGGAAAAACTTCCATTATGTTTTTCCTTTTGTGTTCAGCCAGATAAGCAGCAATTTGATGCAGCGGGTTCCTAATGGTGACAGTGAGCTACAGCAGAAAGCTTTTTGTCTTTCTTTGGGGAGGAAAAAAAATATGAAAGGAAAGATTTATTTTAGAGCAAAAGCAATTGTTCTTGGCACTTTGTAGACTAAGCCCGGTGGGGAAGAAGGTACAGCACACTCCTGTACCAGAGCCCAACACCTGTTTCTGGGATGGTTTCCTACCCCAGCAAAGCCTTGGCCAAATTAGCGACAGCACTTGGCACCCGCCCAGCTCAGCCCTCGCTGCTGCCGCTGTCAGCAGTGGGTGTTGCTGGTCCCAAGAGAGGCACTTCAAGCCAGTAGCTTGGGACCCCAGGGTGCCAGTGCCTTTGCTCAGGCTCTCTAAGCACACGAGAGACATAAATGTATAGATAGACATAGGTACATGCATAAAAAAATTACAAAACCAAGAATGCCCTTTTTAACATGTTTCTACAGTTACACTCCACGGAGTCCAAGTTTTTCAGCTGATGAGCCCCCTCAGATGGGAGCAGGTTTAGTGCCCAGGGCCTTCCAGGCTCAGCCAAGCTGCTGAGGACCGGAGGCGAGAGGCATGAAGTCCAGAAGAAAGTTGACCTTTTAGGACTTAAGACATTTCTGAGCTGTCCCAAAGCAGGTGCGCGTAGAGCAATTCTAACAAAAGAAGCCACTATTTGCAGTACCCGACGTACTCATGGGCTCAGCATCCCAGGACCCGGCAGTGCCGCACCGGTGACACGGCGGGATGCCACGGCACGGACCCCAGCCTGGCACCGCCAGCATCCTCCGCCTGCTACGCGCGGCCCCACGGCTCCTTCCTGGGCATCGCAGTTAACCTCAATAAAACTACCTAAGCATGCGCCCAAATTTCATTATAACCACTGGGATTTACGGAGGAAATCGAGGTCGAAGGAAAATACCGATGCAGCTATTTCTGTCTTACATATATTCCTATATTATATATTTGCATTCCCTTTCCGAAAAGCCACGTTTTTCACCCAAACAGCCTCTAATAAACACCGGGTGACGTGTCCCACGCGGGACCGCTGTCGGTAACCCCCACGTCCCACCGGAGCCTCCCCGGGCACCCCGGGGCATGGCGACCGGGGCGGACAGCGCTCCGCGGGGTCACGGCGGGACAGCGCGCCCGGAACGCGGGGGAGG
>VYZV01015298.1:67430-97687 GCA_013401275.1 Pandion haliaetus | reverse complement strand
GGGCTGGGGGGCCCGGCCCTGCCGGGGCACAAGCGCCCGAGGCTGGCTGCGCCCGGGCCTTCCCGGGGAGCGGCCCCCCGCCCCGGCCGGACACCCGTTTCCCCCTCCCTGTTGCGCTGAGGAGGCCTCGTTCAAAGAGCAACTCTGATGGGACGCAAATGAGGGGCCGGGGGTGAGGGGCGCCCAGCCTTCCTCCCGCCTTCAAAATAAGCGGGGGCTCGGAGGGACGGCTGGTACCTGCGGGCCCTCACCGGGACCATCCCGTGAGTGTTGGCGGCCCCGAGATGCTGGGCAGCTCCGGGATCGCCTTCGTCCTCGGCACGGGCTGACCATGGGACCGAGGTCTGGTTTGACGTCATGCCGAGCTTGTCACACGGCAGGAAACTGTCCGTATAAAGATAGAACATTTATTAAAACAGTCATTAACAGAGCAGCTTAAGCGGCTGAGTCACGCGTGGTACAGTTAGGACTCATCTGGCATCACAGGTGAGAATTCCCCATCACAAATTCACACAAGGCAGAATTTAATTGAGTCTTACTCAAAATTAAATCACATTTAGTCTACTGTAATTGAAGGATCTTGCAGAAGGGTGTCAACCACCTCAGGAGGAGAGCTGCCACCCGGCAGAGCTCTTACCCCGCTTTGCTGGGAGGGGAGCAGAAGCCCGTGAAGCTTGCAATATTTCTAAGCAGAAAATCCAGTCATTTGGGATGTCTGTGGAGGGCATTTCCAGCTGGCAACGGCAGTTTCAATTAATGCCACAAAGAGCTGGAGGTGCTCAGCGCCGCTGGGCGTAGCGGTGGAGGCATCTGCAGGAGACACCCAGAAGTTAGGGCAAGGAGGGATTACAACATGGCTCTTACTGGCTGCAGCAGGAGTGCAGAAATCAACCTTTAATCCCACTGCCCTACAGGAGTGGATATAAATAAATGCATCAGAACAAATCTTGCTAGGGTTAAACTTCTCCCAGGGTAAATGATCCCACTTGCACTGGCATGTCCCCGGAAGGGCTGGTTTAATGGGATGACCTTCTCTCCCCATTGGGATGGGAACTGCTTTGGCCTCTGGCGCACCCTGTCCTGGTCTTTTACTGCAAAAAAAACGGAGGCAGCCCCCCTCCCAAGGCAGTTTTTAGCCCCAGTGTTTAATTGCTGGGGGGAAGCTGCTGCAAATGCAATAAAGCAGAGGAGCAAGCTTTGCACCAGCCTGGAACAGTCAGCAGAGGTTGCTGGTAGCTGCTGGGCCTGGCTCTGGGTGCTATGGTTGGTGGGCCCAAGTGATGGTTGACAGCCTTGCCTATGTGGCAGCGGGAAACGGTGACTTTAATCTCACCAGCACAGGGAACAGCGGTCAGGAAGCTGTGGTCACCCAGCCCTCGGTGACTAAGATACCACCCTGAGCTGGGGTCCACGTCCCTCTGCCTTCTGGCTATGCTACAAGGCTAGCAAGGAGAGTCTGCAGGTGCTGGAGTGGCCCTCTCTTTGGTCCCCAGGGACAGCAGTGTCTGTTGACATTGAATAAGGCAAAGAAAACCAGAGTGACTTCTCCGTGCCATCCTGGGGTCGGATGCAGGGACACCCACCCTAACAAAGGGGGTGACCTGGCTTTGGCTCCCGGATGGCCCTGGCCATCAGGTCACTGAGGAAAGTCACGCTGCAGCGAGTTGACCTGCAAGGCCCGAGACGGCTGTGCCTAGAGAGGGCGAGCAGGCAGCTGACTGCACATCACCTGCCCGCAGGTAAAGGAGAGGTAGCTGGAGCCTTGGTATGTCACAGCATGAGTCTACACCAGCAGGTGCCTCGGGCTCTGCTGCTCGGGTGCGTAACCGGCGGCACTCTGTGTATTCAGGTGACTCTTGAAAATAGGATGGTGATCACATTGGCTTCTGCTTCACCCAAGGGGTTTTGGGAAGCAGCACTGATGGCTCCTGGCAAGGTGCAGGGCCAGCATGTAATGCACGTGCTTCATTTCACCCAACAAATGGCATGCAAATCAGTCAGGGCTCTCATTATTTGCCCATCCTTTATTAAAAAAAAGGATGCTGGGTCCAGCTATCCAAAACTTCTAAAGAAATAGGAGATCGGAAAATAATAGCATGACTGGATCTTTGCAAAGTCCTCCAAGAAAATGTCTTCAGCATTTGGGATGGACTGAGCAAGGGTGTCCCAGGGTGTCTCTCCAGCCCCAGCTGTCTGCTCTGGTTTCCCTGCAGGTCCCTGGCGTCACCTCGCTGCATCCTGAGCAGATGGTGGTCCTGGCATCCCAGGCATGAGTTTTTCCCCAGGCTGGGGGAGCACTGCCCCAGTCATTTCTCCTGGTGATGCTAGAGTCACACAGGTAACTGATGAGCACCATGAAGGAGCATTTCACAACCGTGGCCGTGTATGTCCCCTGGGGGTATGGGTCAATAACAGGCTGAAGTCCTCGCAGCTCCCAGGTACCTGCAAGCCACAATCCGTTTGAGCCATGTGGCTTGCTGCCATTTTGTGAGTTACGTGCTCATTGGTTGGGGCTGGGAAGAGCAGTTAATGAAGAGGTATGTGTGCGATGTACAGAGACAGTCCTTAAACACACCTTCTGCACAAAACAATAGAGAACAGGAAAATGAAATGAGCAGAAGCTGCTGTTTCTTCTTCCCCAGAAGGACACCATGTCCCGGCTACCCCCATTCCACTGTGAGCCCTTGGGGTGCCGACTCCAGGGCCTGGGGTATGCCCAGAAACCCTCAGACCCATCCAGCCCCAGTGAAGCGGACTGGGAGGTGCCACCAATAACCCACATCTCTGGTGGCTGGGTGTCTGCCATGCTTCAGCTCCTCAGGCTGCTATCTTCATGCTGCCTGTCCCTTGGGATGGATTTGCCTGGGAGCTCCTGCCAGAAGTTGGTTTTCTGCATCCTAGATCAAGAAAAGGCAACATATGCTGTTTTACATCATTAAAAATCCTCATTGCTCTCCTTGTGAGCAGCTCTGGCTCCTTGAGTCGTGGCACCAGGGACAGGAGGTGTGCCCATGGGTGTCAGCTCTGCCTCTACTCACTCTTCTTAAAATTCACTTAAACTGGGCAAAACTACCAGGCCCTGAGAAATCTCAGTGGAGTCTTGCTGGGGTTTGGTAGGAAGAGCCATCAGTAAAGGGCCCAGCATGGGCTCTCCCACCACCTGCCCCACCAGAGATGCCCTGGCCCAGGTGGGCTCCATCCCAGGTCCACGGGACTCCACAGCAGTGCCTCCTCCCTCTTCCCTTCTCCTCTCTACTGGCATGGCAGGGAAACCCAACTGTGCTTGGCCAGACACACACACAGGTGAAGAGTTCAATTCAGTCCCTGCAGGAGCCAGGACTGTGTGGACATGGTGTGGCTCAGGTGCTCGTTAAATTGGAGTTCTTACGACCTTTGGTCACTTGCTGCCTGGTGGCTGGGACCCCACTGCTCCCAGCACGGGGCTTTGCAGCCTCGTACTGCCCTTGCTTCACTGCCGGCATTGGCTCCCAGCCTGCAGTGGGCATGGAGACCTCTTCCCACCCGCCCAGCCCACGCTGGAAAAGAACTATGAGGCTCCTCAGGCTCTGCAAGGAGCTGGGTACTCAGGGAACCTGTGATTATTTCAAGGCTGGGAACAGATCCCCTGTGGGGACACCTTGTATGCCTGTGGGACAGGGACGGCTATGTGCTCTGCAGTGGGCAGGAGCTGCTCTGTGCTGCTGAGGCTGGACAAAAGACACCAGCCTGAGTGAGGTGTGGAGGGGATGGATGCTGATCACACCTATGGGGCAGCCACAGCCCTCCAGCCCCAAGAAGCCTCCTTGTGCCACCAGTAGATGCCCACAGCCTGCATGGCACCCAGGGGTGCAGGGGAGAGACAAGGGCCTGGCTCGCCGGCCTTCCCCAGCCGCTCTGCTCGAGGAGTGGGCAGCAGGCAGGCTTCACACCGCATTTTCATCCTGGAGGAACTGCCCATCACCTGAGATGGGGATGGCCCATCACATGAAGAGCTGTAGCCTCAGGCCTGGGATTTGCCGGAGGCTCTGAGCGAAGGAGTGAAGAAACATGGAGGAGTTTACCTAGAGCATATAACCATGAGAGCACTCTGAGAATGGCCACAGCCAGGAGGTGACCTCACTTGAAAGAAATCTGGGTGTTATATTTACACTTCTCTGACAAAAAGACCTATTTCCCAAAGATGAACATGGTACGGATGTTTTGCGTGTGTTACAAAAAAATGGATTTGCTTCTATATTTAGAATTTGGGTCACCAGCAGCCTTCTGCCAGGAGACACCAAAACATCTTTTGAAAACAGGGTTGCTAACTGGCTTTTGGCCAGGCAGTGGTGTCCCCTTGGGAAGGCTGCCCAGGGAGGCAGATACTCTGGGGGAGTCATCAGGGGAGAAGTTGGCCGCCTTCCGCAGCAGCACCCGGCCGGGGTGGGGTGTCCTTCCCAGCTGGGGACGCTGCAGAAAGCCCATTGCCATGAGCAGCCCCACGTGACCCGAGCCCAGGAGCTCTCTGACTCAGTGCACCCTTTGACTGACACGTTCTTGTTTTCTACAAGCTTCTTGCTTGGCTTTGGGACAGAAGGAAATAGCAGCTGGTGAAATGAGCCCAGGAATTTGACCCAGAGCAATTTTGGGGTGTGTGTCTCAGTGTGGAGTAACCTCGCCAGCGTGGGTGCAGGCAGCCAGGGTCACTGCCCATGCAGCGAGGGGCTGGCATGGGATCGGGCACAGCAGCTCCCCGTCACCCCCTGCCACCGCCACCTCCCTGGCAGCTTCAGCACCTCTGCCAGAGCCCAGCGGTGGGAGCAGACAGCTTTCACAGGCAAGGAGAGCAGGCAAAGCTTTGTTCTCTCCCTGCCTGTGCTGCAGAAAAGGGGAGTGGGGAATCCAGCTGCTGCCCCATTAACGGCCATGGGTCATCTCATCCTTAGTGGTATCTCAGTGATGGGTCCCCTCAAACGTGGCTGATACCCGGCTTCCACCTTCACCACGGCACCGAGAAAAGGAGCCTGCCCACCCTGCCACCCCATGCCCCTCTGCTGCCCTGTCCTTCCTCCTCCCGGATCAGTTCAGCCTTTGCATCCCCCTCAGGGCTCATCCTTCACTCTGTGGGCTGTGGTTTCCAGCAGCAGCAGTTACCTCCCAGGGCACCCCGGCCTCACCCCCAAAAGGGCTCATGCCACAAGCCATAGGGGGTGGGGTGTTCTCCATAGGGGTGGGATGTGCTCTATAGAGAGGAGTATGTGCTCCGTAGGGTGAGCGTGCACCGGGGGTGGTGCCCTAGAAGGCACATCATGGTGCAGAGGCGAGGAATGGACCCCAGCTCAAGGCTTGCTCTTCCTACGGTCCTACTGACTCCAACCAGTCTGGATGAGCACCCTGGAGGCCCTTGGATGCCTCGAGACTACAGAGTACCTCCAGACCTCTGACACCCCCTGAGTGGCTTCAGTGATGACATGGGCTTGTAGCTTTTATAAATCAGGGCAGATGGATTTTCCAGGAGTTGGATCATGCATATCTCTGGCTCTTCTGCCTGCTCCTGGGTTGAAAGTAACCACCTCCAGATAGGTGTCATGAGGTGGCCAGTGCTCTGCCCAGTGATGCTTTACTCAAGGGTGCTCCTGGGTTGCCCTCAAGTCATGTGTCCCAAAGGGAGGATGAGCATTTGAATCAGCATTCAGGGCCTCTTTAAGGTCAGGGTTAAATCCTGCCTAAGCTGATCCCACGCCAGTGGAAGTTCAAGCCTGGCCCATGCCTCGATCACTGAAGGTGCTGCAGCCCACTGGGTTAGGGCAGGTCACGCTGAGATGCTGCTGGAGCCCTGTGCATGTCCAGGCTGGGGTGAATCAAGTGACCTGCAAGCTGTCAGCTCTCGCACAAGGGGGTTTCTGGCTCTCTTGACTCCTGCCACATATTTATCTTGTGCAAGACGAGGTCTTGGCTGTTGGTCCTGCTGGAGAATGGCACTGAGCCCCGGGGATCCATCCAGGCAGGGAAGGCTCAGCCCTCCCTTGGAAAGGGTGAAAAATGATGCTGGGTTGCAGCTGAATAAAAGAACAACCCCTCAACAGCCTGGCCAGGCTGCCCCACAGTTCAATATGGATTTGCTTATTACTTGCCTGCTCAAGCTGGAGCCCTAGGAGTGCACACACTTAAATGTCAACCCCAGCTGGGCTGAGGCACACAGCAGCTGTGATCATGGAGGACGTAGCATGGCAGCAGCACCCTCACACGCTTCCAGCCCATGGCAGGCGGCAGCAGCATGCTGGCCTTTACCCTGGGTTGGCTTCATCTGCTCACAGTCCCATTTATTGGTATCAATTTATTTTAAATCACTCCCTAGGACAAGAGGCAGGAACTTCCTACACTCAAATTCAAGCCAGGACAATTATGAGCAAATGAAATGAAACCTGGGTCTTCCATTTCAGGGGATGGGAAAATCATAGGGGAGAAAATCACTCTTCCATGGGTGCCCAGCCTTGCTTGCTCAGCTAAAGCTTTTCAGAGAGCGGTCAGAGCAGTATGTCCCAGGCAGACTGGTTCTCCTGCACTTTGCTGGTGCCACCCAGACATGCCCCTTCCCTTTGGTTCCTGTACCTCATGATACAGGGTAACACCACACCTTCCCTAGCAGCCAGTGTCCGCAGTGGACACTGCTGCTGGCCACCACCATGGTGACATGGTGTCATGGTCCGGTTCTGGCATGGAGACAAAGCTACTCCCTTGAGCTTTCCTCCAGACACCCATGCTCCCACCTAAACTGCACAGTAAAAGCCTCATCATGGGCATCCTCATCCCAGAAGGTCCAAAAAGTAAAGTAGAGAAAAGGGAACCCATCACCCCCTCTGGAGGAGTTTTCTGTCCTGCAGTTTGCTTTTGTCCTATGTGGAAAGAAAGGGCTCCCAAGGGCATCCCGGGAAGGGGCCAGGGGCCTTGTGCCAGCAGGAGCTGGCAGGAGCAGCTTTGGGATGGCCATGCTGCATTCAGCTGCCCTGACCAGGTCACCAGCACCAACTCTGCTCTACTTTCTTTTTCCTCATTAGTGAGTTTTCTGCAATCTAAGGAGTTCATGCTGGAGTAGGATCCCTGGGACAAGGACGGGTTTATCCAGCACTCAGTGCAACCCTCAGCCTTAAGTAACAGCCTTGGAGGATCTGTTCCAGGCAGCCTCAGCTGTGTTGGTGGCTGTCCTTGCTGTAAGTCACCTTGATTCTTTTTATGGTGTCTTCAGACTACACCATGCCAGCCAGGAGAGAGGGCAGCTCTCACCATGGTGTCTCAGCCCCTCGACTCCTTGTCCCCGGGGGGTTAGAGGGCAGCCAGGCAGGGACCTGCTCTCTGCAGCTGCCCTGGGGCAAAAAGGGACCTTGCTGCTGCTGCAGCCCCAAGCCCTGGCCTGGCTCTCCTTGGGGGACAGGGACTGATTGCCTGCAGTTTTTCCCAAGTGCTGCCCATGATGCTGGGAGGGCTCCTGCCCACCCTGGGTTCCCCCTGCCCATTTGGCATTTTGTCTCAGAGTCTGTCCCTGGAGAGTCCCTTGCTTTTGGGACCCTGTTGAGCAGTTCTTTATCTCCTTCTTGAAGCAAGATCGTGAAGCCAGGTATGAAAAATGGAGAGGAGGGACCCAGGGAGCTGACGGACAGCCTGCAGCAAGTTCACCAATTTGCACGTGGCATGTCTCCAAAGGAGGGACTTTCCTCCTTGTTGAGCTCCTCTGGCTGCAGTAAAGGCGACAGTAGCACTGAGCAAAGTCTTTGGAGTCTTATGGCACAGATACCAACAGAAGCAGCATGATACCAAGCCAAGAGATCTCCCCTGCCTGCTGCTCACAGAGAAATGGGGTGGCTCTGAGGAGCATGAGATGGGTGCTGCAGGTGTCTGGCACCACAGCTGCAACCCCCACTTTGCACAACACCAGCTCCAGACTGCAGGGACCTTGGGGCTGTGCAGTATGTGCAGGTCAGAAAGACTCTGCAATCCCTTTCAGCTGCCTACAGCAGCACCAGAGCATGCTCCCAGGTGTCACCCTGGAGTGAAACCCAAGAGAGCTCCCGATAAGGGAGGGCAGCTATAAATGTCCTGCCCTGTGCAGGTTTCGCTATATTGAGGGGAGGAAGGGAACACTAAAGTCTTCTCTTAATCCGCAGTCGGGTTTTGTGCTGAGACGATAGGAACAGATCCTGTGTTATCATACCCAGGGTGCCTCCCTCGAGTCTTAATGTCTGTGCAGACACCCGTGTATACACACCCCTGCACACACCATGCCCCTGCCCCATCCTCCCCACCACCCACCCCAATGACCTGAAAAACATAACACCACCAAGGTTAAAATTAGCTTTGGGCTATTTTCAGCCAGGCCAGCAACACTGCTTTGGCGGCAACACCGGCGACATGGCTGGCTGAGCCACGATGGCCATGGCCCCAGCCCAGAGGAGCACAGCTCCCACATGGGAGGGGTGTGAAATTTGGGACCACGGCTCCAGACAGCCAGGCATGGGATGGGCATGTGGAGAGAGGGGCTGCGAACCTGGCTGTGAACGTACATGCCCCATTTTCTGTGCTCCTGGGGACATTCAGAGTCTCTGGTTAGTCCCTTGGGCTGAGCTACAGCCGTGTGCATGGGAACATGAGCCACAGCCACGTGCGTGGCACTGGGGGAGGCAGCACCATGGTGCACAGCCACATTAGGGCCATCATGGAGAAACTTCCCACCCCACCACTGTGCATCTGGTGCCTGACACGAGATGAGTTGATAGGCATTGGGCTGCAGTGCCTATAGGTCCCAGATGAATTGGGACAAGTGAAGGATCTTCAGGGCCAGCAGAAGGGCTGAGTCCTGGTCTTGTCCTGGCTCTGGTCATGGCTCTGTTTCTCCTCCTGCAGCACCTCTCCCACAGTTGGGCTGTGCCCAGGCACCAAACCACCACTGCCTTGCAGCTGTGCTGCCTTCTGCTGGGAGCAAGCCCCTCTCACAGGGCTGTGCTTCACATGCAGCAGACTCCTAAAAGCCTGAGGACAAGCCACCTCCATCTGCCTGCAGTTATGGATGGGCAGCATTAATGGCCACATTTGCTCCAGGTGCTGCCAAACAACTGGTCATGCTGGCAGGGCACCCTCCAGCAGACCAGCACAGGGGCCGGGAGGGGGCGTCCTGCCGTGGTTGAGTGATGGGTGATCTGGGCTCTGCCAGCTCTGGTTAGGTGCTGCAGGCTGGGACCAAGCTCACCCCCAAGCCAGATGAGAGACAGCAGCTCTGCCCTTCCATGAGCCCTGGGCTGACCTCAGCTGTGTGCAGCGGTCTTACCGTGCGCAGGCTGGGGTGGCGATAAACACCACAGAGCTCGGTGACAGAGCACCGAAAGCCTTCAAGGACTATGTGGCATTTCAAAAATCCTCTCCCATATGACTGCTGCAAGGCAGAGTCTCACCACGTGCACCTCGCTGAAGGACTGTGTCACCCTCCCCAGGAGCCAGGATAGGAGGTAGGATCGCAGTAACATTGGAGATGGGACTCCAAATTTGAGGAGAGGAGAGGACAAGGAGAAAGTTTTTCCTTTGCTCTTTGGGCACCATCCCAAGACTGTTGACACATACAGGAGTTTTAAAATACCTACAAACCCTGATCACCCCATGCCTCTGGGTCGCACTGTCTGGATCCTGGTTGCAGATCAAGCACAGAGCGTGGTGGGAGATGCAGCAATACACGGCTCTGCACTGTTTGTCCTTCCTGGATCAGGCACAGTGGTGGGATTGGTCTGGTTTGACTGGCAGGAGCACTGGAGTGGTTGTGCCCAACCCTACATCAAAGTGTGGTGGCTCCACTCCCCATGACCTCAGGAGCCATAGCTACTTTTGGAAACCTCAGAGAGCTCTGACACAATGGGTAGAGCACAGAAAACTCTCAAGGCGGTGAAGCTCCCCCAGCAGTAGGGTCGACACGCTGCTCCAGCCCCTCACAGGAGCAGGCAAGGGGGCCCATCACAGTGGCACGGGGCTGCTGGGGACACACATGCCTGTCAGTTTGCTCCTCAGACAGTGGCCTGCCCAAGCACGGTGCTTTCCAAGGAGCTGACCTTAAAAAGAGCAAAACATAGGCTGCTTTGAAGGTTTCTGCTCTCAGGCATTTCCATTGGGTCTTGGCAGGCACCCTGGTCCTGCCGGCCAAGCTCTCTCACCAGGAGGGTGGCTCTCACCAAGCCTGGCCTTTATAAGGACCCATCACTGAAACCACTCTCAGACCCCTCTTCTCTCTGTGAGGCACATGGAGATGAAACCTTCAAAACCCACCCAAGGCAGAATATGGTCCAGCACCTTCTCCCCTTCTCTCACACTTGAAGCCCAGGTTTCTGTTCTTCTGAAGGTCTTGTTGGAAGTAGGGAAAGGTGTCAAAGGCCCTTCACGGTTTCCAGGCTTAGCTGCTCCACCAAAATGCTTAAAAAAATAATCTTCTCACCTTTTTTAGAATATTAATAAAGAAACCAAAAAGCCCATTTGCCTGTCTTCTCCTTAAACACCTTCCAAACATTTGGGTATCTGATGATCCCAAAAATGGAAAGGCTTTGAACTGTGATACGGCTGACCGCAAGAGCAAAAAGGGGCCCTAAGTCAGCACATGGCCCAAAAATAGAATGAGAGGGTTATCTGAAAAATGCACTAAATATAGACAAAAAAGTTTCAGCCCCCAGCTGCAGTGCTGGCCAGCCCAGCACATAGCTAAGTGTCACTTGCAGACAGACAAGCTTTTTAAAGGTCCACAGCCATACCAGCTGATGTGCTCAGAGCAGGTTCATGTCATACCTTGGTTGGATACAGCCCCACGTCGCTCTGCCACGGCTCTCAGGGCTCTCAGGAAGTGGGTGACCAAGATTATTATCCCTGCAGATGTTCCCAGGGTGAGCATCCCTGCTGAGGAGGAGAGGCAGTGAGCCCCGGGCCTGTACAACCCCAGTCACAGGGGAACATGTCCCCCAGGTGAGAGATTTCCATAGCGGATCTGCACTGGCTTTTTGAAGGCACAGGAGCTAGGTGATCCTGCTGGGAGTGATATCAACCAGGCTCTGCTGCTGCCACCACCATGTGACAGCAGTTTGCACAAGAATCATCTCCCCTGGCCACCAGATTGCCCAGATCACCCTGAACTTTAGAAATAGCTTTGCTGTTGGCTTAACCCAGAGGGGAAGATGCAGGCAGGGGCTCCTTTCATCTGAGACAGGTCATTCAGCTCTGTTTACAGTACAGAGTGGGAAACCTTCCAGTTTTCCAGCACTTTACAGCACTGTAAAAGCCTAACCCTGCCCTCTGCCCTGCACGGTGTGAAACAACGACCTGCTGCAAAAGCTTTTGGGGCAGGGGGGGTCCAGGCAGCCCAGAGCCCAGCAGCATCCGTCAGTCCAAGCAGGCACTGCCACCTTCAGCCCTTGCAGATGAGTTGTCCCCAGTGGGTCTCTGCTTGCCCAGGTTGGGGTTTTAAAGCCATGTCCAGGGTGGGCTTTTTCCTCCTGTAGACTGCCAGACCCCTGCTGACATCTTGGCCTGATAAATACGCTGCTTCCCCGTCTCCTGGCCCAAGGAGGTGCAGGAGTGACAGAGGCATCTGGGCACATAAGTTGCCAAGGAGGACAAGCGTGGGTAGGGGAGGCAGAGGTGACCACTGGTGGGCAGGAGGGGAGGAAGGGAATTTTGCCCATGTAGTCTGCAGGCACTGGAGGACTGCCCTCCCAGGAGAAGATCTCCAGAGCTCCAGGCAGACACCAAAGTGGATCCAGCAGCTCTGCACGTTTCTGAGATTCAGTGTTTTTTGGTCACCTGCTCCTGAGATTAAAAAAAACCCTCCCCTGAGCATAAGGACTGAGATAAAGGCAGAAGGAAGCTCATAAAATGTGTCAGATAGGGCCAAGCCTTGCTATCTTTTTGAAATGAGATAGGAAAGTCTCCTTGAAAAAGGTCCAAGATCCTTTGAAGTCTATGGCTCATTAACTGCAGCCTGAGCGAGCCTTGGCAGCGCAGCACCTTCCTCTGCCGGTGCCAGCAGCAGATCCAAGCTGCCAAGAAACAGCCTCATCTGTGGCAGTGGGGTCTCTTTTGGGAACAAAGTCACACCTGGAGCATGAGGCTGGCTTCATCAGCTGATGCTTGCAGATGCACTTTATTCATGGATTTTTAGGTAAATACACACTTTGCCAGGCACGCCTGATGCAGCCAGCTCAGCGCATGGGGCACTGCTTCCCACGGCGTTGCCCTCAGGAGCTGAGGTGCCTCCCCCACATTTCTGCTCCCAACTCACATCAGCCCTTCCTGACCTCCAGCCGCAGCAGCCCAGTGTTGGCCACTGAGGAAGCTGGTTTTGCAATATCAGAAACACAAACACACCTCTAAGATCTGTGACCAGACCTTCTCTGATGCCCCAGACATTCTTAATGACTTTTTTCATAAAAACTGTGTCATGGTATGGTACAGATAAGCTCTCACAAACAGTGTCAGGCATTCCCATCCTCACCTGTCCTTCATGGGACTGTGACACCCCATCATTACAGCTGAGACCAGGAAGGGGCTGGAGAGGTGAGCTCAGTGCAAGGAATCGCCCCACGGCTGTCTGGGGTAGGTTGCTGGCTGGTGGCTACAGAGAGCCCACAACATGGAGGAGGAAAGGTTGGGAAACTGCTGCAGTCACACGAGTTGATAACCCCGGGGGCTTGTGGCTCCCTGAGAGCCTTCTCCCACCACTGGCAGTGGGCTCACCTGCTGCTGGAAGTGCAGTTGGAGATGGAAAAAGAAGAAACAGCACTTTGTGGGATTCAGGGGCAGAGCTGTCAGTGCTTCAGCAGGCATGGACGGCTCTGCCCACCTGCCCGCTAGCTGTGACCTGGGCAAGGAGAGGGACCAGGGACCAGAGCCCAGAGCTCTGCCTCCTCCTCCTTGAGCCATCCACTTCTCAAAGTTATGGGGCTTGATTCTGCCTTACTGAGGGCACTGTGACCCTCATCCAGCAAAGCACATGCACGGCTGGTGTTGGGAGCTGGCTGGGTTGAAGCCAGGCAGCACTGGGAATGACCGCCCCCAACACCACTTCTCTCCTGCACTGCCACCTGGTCAGCAGCACTAGTGTGGGATCATGCTCATGTGCCCAGGGTGAGCTAACCTTAGGCAAACTCTCCCCTGAGCAAGGACAGACACGAGTGAGGTTGTTAAGGGCTGATCCATAATGGGGGGGACCAAAACATGGGTCCAGTGGGAAAAAACACTCCCATATCCTTCACCCCAGCTCCTGTCCTTGCACCAACAACCCCAAGTACCTGCAAAACCCCCCTAGGCAGATCTGCAACATCCTTTCCCAGGTGGGCCATAGCCAGGAATTTTATTTCAGTAAGCTCTTTCCCTGGTCTCATCCAATGACACCAGGGCAGCTGCAGAAAGAGCATGGTTAGGAGCATTACTGCTTTTCCAGCTACAAACCTCTTCACCTCTGAACCATCACACACTTAGATAAAAGGCTCCTGCGGAACTGCTTCTCTTGCATTTTGCCCCAGTTGGATAATGGGGGGTGTGTATAGCTCGAGTCATTATAAAAAATCCTTTTTACTTCCTACTCTTCTGCAACCAAAGGCCGCCGGCGAGGTGATGCAAGAGGCAGCCGCAGTTGCAGCCAGGGTAGGCACAGGTGTCAGTGCCAGCTCCGCTCTCCTGCTCTGGGTACACAGGGTCTTGTGCAAGGGTGGATTTACTGAACTGGTGTGAAGGTAAAGCTGGAGACAGAGCCAACTGCCAGGCCTGGCCTGCCCTGTGGTGAGAGAAGGATGTAGAAAAGTGACAGGGAGGATAGAAACCATGCTTTTGCAATAAATTATTTTAGATGTGCATGGTTCAGCATCCTAAACGCTGCAATTGGGATGGAGCCAGACTATTGTAATGCCACCACTGGGGCTGGCATCAGTGGGGCCAGTTCAAGAGGCTGCATGGACATGCTTCTCTGTAGGAAGGTAAATCCAAAGTCAGTGGGACTCCACCTGCTTGTGTGCCACCCTATAACCAGGAAGCTAAAGGTGGTGTTTTCATTGCCACCTCTTTCCATCAGCAATCTAAAGAAATAAGGCTGGAGTGGAACGAAGACAAATTAATTTGACCGACGTGCCAAGGAGGGCAGCAGAGCCCCTGCCCTGCTTCCCTGATGTCTAGCAGCAGTGGAGGTGACCGAGCAGGTCAGCGCCTGAGCCAGGATGCCCCTCTGCGCCCACCCACTGCAGGCATGGCAGGGTGGCATCAGCACGGCATGGTGCGCCTGGGGCTGTGCCGGGAGCCACTGAGGACCGTGTCCAGCAGACCTTCCCGCTGCCTCCTGCCACTCTAAGTGCAGGCAGCCAAGCGAGGGCGGGCACTAGCCAAAACACTGGGGATCACCCTGGGGACAAAAACCAGGGAGAGCCAGCCTGAGCAATCTGGCCGGGCGAGTAAAGCTGGGGGTGGTGTGGAGCTGGACATACAGGTTTGGGAGAGGGACAGCACCTCCTCAGAGCTTCCTCCAAACACCCATGCAGCCTGGGCCGGTCCCTCTGTGGCCACATCACCCTGACATGTGTCCCTGCCGTGGCCACTGAACCCACCGGTGCCTTGTGGCTGCCTAGAGGGAGCAGCAAAGCAAGTGGTGCAGTGCAGGGGGAGTGGAGCGGGTGATCCCCAGGGTCTGTCCATCCGTCCTCCCTGCCATGTTGCCCAGCACAGCCCCGATGTGCTCTTTGCAGCAGGTGGGAAGAGTCCATCGGTGTGCGGGTGGGAGGACACACAGGTGCTGGGGTGGTGGGGACAGCGCCCAGCTTGCACTCACCCTCCCTTGGCCCCCCACAAGCCACCATGGTTACTGTGGCAGACATGCCGGCAGTCTCTGGAGCACAGCACAGCGTGCCCAGCATGCAGGTAGCAGAGGTGCTGGGGTGGCACCAACACAGCCTGGAACAACCCCTGCCCCCAGGGAGGGCTGTGAGCCCTGGCCCTGCAGGGGCTGATGCTCCACTCCCCGCTGTACCCTGGGGTCCCTCACTGTGAGGACAGGAAGAGCCATCAAGGGTAGAGGCGGGCAGTGGGTGCACCCCAATGGGACAGGGTCCCCCGCAATGGGACAGGCTCCACCCCAGAGGGACACGATGCGCCCCAACAGGACAGGGTGCACCCTGGTGCTCTCATCCTTCACCAGGCAGGTCACAGGGTGGGGGGGTTGGCTGCGGTGGGGCAGCAGTGCAGGGCAGGGCTGGGGCATGGCAGCTCTGGGTGCAGGGATGCTCTGGTGTGGTGGTGATGGGGAGGACATGGTTTTCCAAATGTTGGCCAGAAATGCCCCATTGCTTCTGCAGAGCTCACAGCTCAGGGGTGAGGAGCCCCCAACATGGTCAGAGACCCCTAGCACTCCCTTCACCCAGTGCACAACAGCAGGGGCCTGCCCGCAGGGTCATCAACATCCTCTTGAGAGACAGCAGCAAAACATTCTGCCTTGCTGAGCACCACAGGCTCTGCACCTGCCGCCCGGCCATGGGGTGGGGAGAGCACGGGGCTGTGGTTGGCAGCTCAGGCAACACATGACGGGCACAAGAGAAGGGTCCCCGGGGCAGCCGAGTCATACACCACAGGACAGGCTGGGTGTGGACTTCAAAGAGCAGGTCCCACAGGACAAAACAGCTGGGGTGTGACTCCTCTTGGAGAGCCGGTCACAAGGGTGAGCACCCAGCAGCCATGCTGAGCATCCGGAGCAGTGACAGAGTCATGGCCAGGCAAGTTACTCATCACAAAGGCTTCATGCATGACTGCGTATGGCCCCAGGTTCAGGCCTTGGGAGGCAGAAGGGCCAGAGGTCACCAGCTGAGTCACCAGCAGGTCTGAGCACCACAGTCCTCAGCACCAGCCACCGGCTCCCCTCCAGCCCTGCTCCCCAAAGCATCACCCAGTTCCTCCTGCCAGCACTGTCCCACCTTGACCAAACTTCTTCTGCTCTCTCCCTGGGAATGCCTGTCCCTCTCCTTTTCATCCTGACACCCCCCCATCTGTGACAGGAGGCTTCATCCCTGCTGCGCTGGTGCCGTGGGGAGACCTCCAGGAGAGCTCAGGGTTGGGGTGACCTGTGCCCGGGCAGGATCACCCTCAGCCCTGCAATGAGCCAGCCCTCAGTGCTTGCCTGGCACCAGGAGAGGGAGCTGGGAGTCCTCTGCTCGCAGGGCCCACCTCACCCACACTGCTGCCTCCCTGTCCCAGCCCACCTGGGTCCCAGCAGGCACACGCAGCCGTGGCAGGGCTGGCATGAGACATGGTGGTGCCGGCACCTCCTGCCCCAGCTCAGCCAGCGCTACAGGCTATGCTGGGCAAAACAATCCCAGGTAAGGTTCCTTCCCTGAGTTGGTTTGCTCATGGCCACCAGCTTGCCCCAGGGCTGGAGGAGGGCAGAAATCTCTTTTTTAACACTGAAAGCCTGGGAGCATCCAGACGAGGCCTTGGGATGAGGCAGGAAAGTCCTGAGCTTCATCTGCTACCGCGGAAGAAAACATGAGCATGTGGCTGTGGCCCTGCCCACGGGGTTTGTCAGGCAAGATGGATGTTTGCCACCCTGGCAGTTGTGCGGTCACCTGGGGAAGCCTGGCTGATGCAACCCACACCAGTGGGAAGGGAGGTCCTCGCAGCCCAGAAGGGCTGCACAAGACCATGGTCCCAATGGCCTTGGGATCACCCATTGCCTGGAGGAGCTGGGGCCACCCAGGGCTCGGACATGTCAGGGTGGCATGGAGGGAGGGACTGTCCCAGCACTACCCTGACCTGCAAACTTTTCTAATTAAAAAATTCAGCATATCTTCAAGCCAGGGGCAGCCCCCTTCTCCAGGAGGGAGGAGGCAGCATGGGTGAGGGAAAAGTCTCCAGTGAAGGACCATTTATGTGGGAACGTGGTTTTGGGGAGACTCCTTTGCTCTTCATCCCCAGAGAGGACAGAAATGGAGTGCAGATCGGGGGTAGCTGCAGCTATGGGTGGCAGCACTTTCGTGTAGGTTCGTGGCAGGATGGCCGTGCCTGGGAGAGTCTCAAAGAGCCAGAGAAGCTCTGGGGTCCATGCATCCATGCGGTACCCCAGACGACAGTCCCAGTAAGATGTTGGACATCCTCCACCCACCTGGGGTCACAGCAGAGTGCCCATGCTGCAGTCAGGCTGCTGCACCCCCACCACGGAGGCAGCTTTCAGCCCCTGCTCAACTACCTGCAAACTCCAGTTTTAGCATCAAGAGGAACAAACTAATTCAAACATAAAGCCAATGTTCTGTTTGCAGCCTGGCAGACAAAGCAGCACCTGCAAGAAGGCATCACTGGTGGGGAGCTAGCACCAGCCCCAGCTGGGGGGGGACAAGCCTGTCCCCATCCCCTCCTCAGCATCCTCAGCAGCACAGCGCATCCCACGCAGAAAGCACTGCTGTACTTCAGGTCACAAGAGAGCAAGAAGAAACCCCTATTTTAGCCTGGCTTTTGTCTCCCAAAGCCCAGCAGTCACAGAAAACATTGAGTCAACAGACAACCAGATTTGGGCTTCCAGATCCCTCACACCTGGTAGTGTTTTCTACAGCCAGGCTTTTTGCAGTAATCGGTATGCAAATATAAACCAATTAGTGGTTCAAAAGGTCCAACCTAAAATGTTTGCTAGTAGGACACAGGTGTACTGGGGCTTCAGAATGAATATACAGAATAAATAGAATTAATAACTTCAATATATGGGAGAGATGTAAAGTCCATCTTAGCCCACAAAATAAGATGTATTAAGGGTTGTGACAGGCACATAACCAGTGGGAATTTTAGCAAATCCATATGAAAGCAGGAGCAGTGGGATTTGTAGAGAAAGGTAATGCCTTTGTTGAAGTGGAAAAAAACAGGCTTTGGGCCCTCTGAATCTTCCTCAAGTCTGCATCTTTAAAGCTAAATAAATCCATAAATCAAAAGGTTTAATGTTGAAAACAAGCTGTTTGATGGTTAGCCAGAGATGCAACTCTTTGTGAGAGATGTCTGCCAGGACAGAGAACTGCTGGGGATTTGGTTTTGCTATAAACCTCACCTGACATGAGGAAGCAGGTGGAAACAGCACAGTTTTTCTGGGCAAATGCAGGGGTTTCCCCAGAATAACATCAGCAGCTTTCCTGTGGCTGCTCAGAAGGAGGGACACGACCAAAAAGGTGTTGGAGCAGGCGGTCGCTACCCAGCAGTGTCTGTCCACACCACCTGCCAGCTGACGGACCAAAATTGAGCTTCTGTAACCCCTGTTATAATTTTGGAAACTGTCCCCTGAGGGCAGCCTGCCTGCTGCGGCCGCTGTTGCAGACAGACCTCCGCAGTGTCCTGTCCAAGTCGGAGGGGCTTGGCAGCCAGTGGGATCGGCATCCTGCCTGCTGCCTGTCCTTGGGCGCCGATAAAAGAGTTTTATCTCTCATAATGGTGGATACGCTCATTGTCATTTATGACTGTGGAGCTGGGCTCAGGGTCTGAAGATTCATTCCCAGTTGATTTGGGGCAAGCAGCTTCACCTCCCTCTACTTTGGTTTGCCATTTGGGAAAAAAAACCACCCTTCCTCTTGCCTATTTCAGTGGACTAACATATGATAGTGCACCCCTAATAGTGCTAAAATTTACTATATTCATAACATAACAAAATGCTGGCTCAGACCCCATAGTGCCCACCAAGGGTGAATGACATCAGTAGGACATTTGGGTCCCCTTCAGTTGCAAAATTTGGTTAGGAAGGGCATGTTATTCCCCAGTGACTCCTTCCAGAGAGAATCATAGACTCACAGAGTGGTTTGGGTTGGAAGGGACCTTTGAAAATCATCTAGTTCCAACGCCCCTGCCGTGGGCAGGGACATCTTTCACTAGATCAGGTTGCACAAAGCCCCATCCAACCTGACCTTGAACACTTCCAGGGATGGGGCATCCACAACTTCTCTGGGAAACCTGGTCCACTGTGTCACCACCCTTGATATAACAAAATCCTTTTTGCAACAAGAGAAGTCCCTTCCCTGCAGGCTTCTCTTTGCATGCACGAGGTCTCCTCTCCACCACGGAGCTGACAGAGAAGCAGAAGGCAGATGGATGTTACAGCCCTTGCTCCCCTGTGCAGTACAGGCAAGACCAGCACAGAGGCCCTTCCCGTTCCACCCGTGCCCATCCCACCTCCAACTCACAGATGACCAGTCCCCACCACACATATCCATCTGCCTCCTCTGCCACAGCCTTGTAGCCCCTCCAACATGGAAATACAACTGGAGATTAAACCATGCTTTAATTTTCCTTCAATCTGGTTTTACATGTTGCCTGCTTTGTTCCTGGACTTAATCCCCACAGTTGCAGCTGAAACCCCAAGTGGCAACATGACACTTTCCAGCAATCAGCCCTTAAATTGTCTTTCTGTGGGGAACTCCCAGGAGCTAACAGTGTTTCTTCAATACAAATTAATAACCACAGAATTAATGGATTAGGAGAGACGTACTTCTAGATGTCATCCAGGGTTACCAAATGATGGAAGTGACAGGATCAAGCTGTTCACAAATTTGGTTGATGCTTTGTGCAGGAGGTTGCAACTCACTTAACTTTACGTCGTCATTTAGCCCATTCCCTCCCGTCCTTTCTGAGAATTAGCTGGAAAAATATTGATCCAGACTCTTACCTGCTTTCAGCTTAGCTTTCCAAGTGAGGGCTGCTCCCTGCTTTAAGGACAGCACTGCTGTCTTCTGTTACACAGCAGGGATGGATAGAAAACTTGTCACAGGATGAATTTGCAATTCCATGACTTTAAACCAAGAAATATGTTCACTGTAACTAAAACTGCACACAACGAGGTGGATTCTGTATTCCTGCCACCTTTATTTCCAAGGAATACAGAATCTGAATTTGTACTTCAGTGATTTAAAATTTTAAAACACTGAGCTTCTACAGTGCAAAAAGATTGGCAAGATTTGACACGAGTGCATACAAGTGCCACTCTACTTGTGGCCATGGCCCTGCAGCCACCTCCACCATCTGCAATAGCCCACATAATAGGAAATCTCTGCAGCATCTATAGAGTATAGCACTATACAACACCACGTGCCTTTTTTCCACATTCCTGGTGAAAGATAAGGGGAAAGACAGGAAAAACCCTCAGATACCTCCACTGTGGTGCCCTGGGGCTGGATCAGGTGCGAGAGGCTGATGCCAGGAGAGGACAGGTCTGCGGGTAGACCTGGTGCTCCAGGAAAGCTCAGCAGCCAGGAAGGGCTGCTCAGGTGCTCTGTAGGACCAATACACAGCCCTCTGCACAAAACCCTCCTGAGGCCAAAGTCCCAGGTGGCTTCGGGGGCGGTTGGGCACAGGTTGTTTTTTCACCCCTCCACTGGAAACTTGGGTGTGGAAGCTGGTCCCTGAGCCTGGAGGAACTTTAGTCCAGGAACAGTGCATGAGTGGTGAAGGGGGTGCAGGGTGGGTATCCGTTGCTCAGGGATGTAGTGGAAATGGGTTCCCAGTGCCTGGGTCAGAGCAGGGCTGCTCACAGGGCTTCTCTGCATCTGGTTTTTGCCTGAAAACACACACTTGCCTTGAAAATAAATAAATCTAATTAAACGGCTGAGAAAAACAGTCTGCTCTAGCAGTCCCTGCAGCACAGAAAGGTACAGTACAGTTCAGCAGCTGCCAGCCAAAAATCAGCTTTGTTTTCTTAAAACACACTAACACTCCTGTGTAACCACACAAGGAGAGGGAGCATCCGTCATAGAAACCAACTGCTTTATCACACTGGCAGCAAAGGCTGAAGCAAAAGAAACGAGCCATGTGTGTCAAAACAACAGTGTGTGCTACCACCAAGAATTGTGCAAGGGCAGGACAGGGTTGTGGGAGATGCTTGGGGAAGGCACGGTGCTGAGCAGCAGCATCTCCTGCGCCCACAGTCCCGCTCCCAAAGGCAATGGGTGACCAGTGGCTCTCAGGTGGCTGGAAGGAGTCTGCCCAAGGAAGCGTGTGCTTTGTTTTCCTCCACTTTTCTTGTCTGGCTCTCACCAGCGGCTCCTCAGCTGGGACAGTGCTGAGCTGGATAACATACCCCCTCACTGCTCTTTGCAAAGGTGGGTGAGGCAGACCCGAGATGAACTCACAGATCTGTTTTCCTTTGAGACCGTGTTGTCCCACTGGCCTCCCATAGAGGAAAACATGGACAATAAAAGAGAGTGTGATATACAGAGCTGCTTTTCATAAGACACTTTGCCTTTCCAGTCTCTCATTGCTCCAGCTGTTACAGACCTGCTTGGTTTTCTTTTGCTTGAAAAGGAGGAAGGAAATGGGGTTGCTGGCTATGAATGCTCAGCCAGTGTCTTCAGGCTCCTGGATCTGACCCAACCTTTTGGTATAAAGGACTTGAAAGCCAATATTCTACTTGATCAGAACAAAAACCATGTGTTTGTTATAAATGAGTGAATCTAGAAGATCCACAAGTCTTTTGAGTTGCAAAAACATTGTGTAGAATACTGCAGACCTGGCTGTAAATTTGCTGCCACATTAAAATTGCTTAGGCTCTTTGATGTGTTAAAATCACAGAGATATGTGCAAGTCAAATGCTGAATATACTGTGCAGACCAAAGACAAAGTGATCGTCCTCAGCAAGGAAGAGGGGAGGGAACTGATAGCAACATGTTTCATTACTGTTTCATTAGGCAGGTTAATCTGCTACCAGGATGCAACCAATGTCATGTCCAAATGCATGATCCCACCACCCAGGAAAGCGTTAACAGCTTCAGGGCTTATCTAGATACAACAATTAGAGCAGCAACCTAAAAAATGCTGAAGTGACAGTTAATCATGGAATTTGTGAACCCCAGAGAACTCTTGAAAGGTCATTTTCTAATCAAGATTAGCTCAACTGGTGCAGCGCTTCCAGCTCCAAGAGCAAGGGACCTCTGGTGATGAAGGGGCAGGGATTGCACTGACCCCCCTTCTTTGCTGAAAAGCTTCTCCAACAGCCTCATTGCTGGCTCCCACAGTCACCTACATCCACAGCAGTCATACTCCTTTTATTCCTTTTCAAGTATTTGTTTTTCTTTTTTTTTTTAAATGACAAGAAGATGTCATTGAGGCAGCTCAGCTCCTCGCTCCTTTCTGAATAAGGAGTTCTAGCCAGAATTTGTCTTAAATCTTGAAAGAAAGGGTTTGAGCTGTCCTTGGCTAGATTCGCTCTGAATTTCAAGCTCCTGATGGCATGTGGTGGTTGTGTTTGGACTAATCCCTCTGTATCAAGTGCTTCAGCCAGTCTCAGCTCCAGGTTGTTATTATGGCAATGACGTACTAACCACACCTTGTTCCAAATACAGCTTTGTCAAGACTGGATCACAAAATTTAAGTTGCTTTTATTTTTGTCTGCAGTCCGAGAATTTGCAGAGCCTGAGCCTCTTCAGTCTTTGAAGGACTAATCAGTGAAGGTGGTTTTATGGTTCTGATCTGTTGACCGGTGAGTAGATGATCTGGACTTACATCAGTAACTGGTGGGCAGCTGGAGGTGGAAAAGCTTCATACCATCTTTATTAACTTCTTAAGTGCCTCCATGCAAAGAAGGGGAGACTGAAATAATTCCATTTCACAGATGGGTTTCTCACTGCTAACCATACTCCCCCAGCCTGGACAACGTGTAAATGTCTTGATAATGTGATGCCTTTGCCACTGAAATTCCCCACTAGAGAAGTATCCACCTTTTTCCTGAACCATAAGGTTCAGTGGGGAATGCTCAGTATCCCCACTGCTGTTTTAGGAGCCCTGGTCTGCCCCTGTTACCCTTCTCTAGACTTTAAGATTGAGGCTGAAGTTAAATGAAGGATTTGAGAGGTGCTATGTAAAATGGGCCCCTGCATAGTGAGATCTTTGCTAGCTAAGGGAGACAAAAGAGGTGAGGTTTGTGGGCTCAGCAGTTTCACACTGGTTGTTTAAAAGAAAATGAATTCCTGGGATTTCTGTGCAAATGTAATTGTTTGAATGCCTCCGCTTCACGGTCACATGACCTCTGGAGTAGCAGTCATATAGACTGTATCTAGACCAGTTACCTATTGCTCAAGGTCTATGGATGGCTCTGCACAAAAAAGAGGATGTGACTCTGCTCCAGACACACAGCCTCGGAGCAGAGAACCAGCTGCTCTGGACTCACCCCAATGCACCGCCTTCTGTAACAGCTCACATGTTGTCCCCTGCCTCTGTGACAAGTCACTGCTGAAGTACCTGGTTCTCGGGCAGCTTTCCATGAAAACACCTCTCTAGGAAGACAGAGCTCCAGTGTCACTGGCATAAGCCACCAGCCTCACTGGTTAATGTTGCAGACAACCCATTGCAGCCAACACCCAAATTTTAAACACTTGCATTGTCTTTCCCAACACTTAAGGATTTCCTTCCGGCTGGACTGTTTCCAAAGCTGAAAAGAGACTGAACAACTACAAATAATTCATCCAAACTTTGCTGACAGCAGCAAACACCCTACCTGTGATTCCCCACTGCAGTGGGGATGTTTGTGCTCCAGTGTATTTCTGCAGTTGGGAAAGGTAAACTAGGCACCATGGCACAGGTCTGGTAGGGGAAAAGACTGCTCCTGCGACTAGCAATGCACCGTGGAAATGATCAAGTGAGAACAGAAGAGAAATACAGAGGAGAGTGGAGGGGAGCGACCTGGGCAAGGGCTGGTTTGCAAAGAGTCTTGGTAATGCACAGATAGCTCCCTTTTCTCTTCTTTCCCATCTGATTGTATGGCAGATCCCAGATGGAGGTAAACAAGTTGGGTTAGGTCTAACTGGGAAAAGCTGACAAGCTTCCAGGTGCACAGCATGTTCTCGGAGTCCCCTCATCTGCCTGTTCCCATTCCTCATGTTGAGTGAACAAGGCAAAGGAAAAAGCACATCTAGTTTTAACAATTGCTTTTCCATCCGTCACACCCTGTTGGCTTCAATTCTTTCACTGAGTTCCCACAAATGAAGAAAGTCATGTTGATTTGGAAATCTGCACTGTCAGCTTGGCAGTGCACAGATTCTGTATGTTCCCTCCTCTCTTCCCTTCTGCTTCTCCTTTTCTTCAGCCCAGCTGGTGGATGAACTTCCACAACAGTGGGGGTCTCTGCACATGGGTCTGTGGCCTTGGTAAGCACAGTACCTGTAACAGATCGTAATGCAGGTTGTTACAAACTGTGTGTGTAGCCCTTAGCTGCTCTGCCAGTGGGTGTTGCAGACTGTTATCAAACCCTCTGTCACGGTTTAACCCCAGCCAGCAACTAAGCACCATGCAGCCGCTCACTCACTTCCCCTCCACACCCAGTGGGATGGGGGAGAAAATCAGGAAAAGAAGTAAAACTCGTGGGTTGAGATAAGAATGGTTTAATAGAACAAAAAATAAGAAACTAATAATTGTAATGATAACATTAATGAAATGACAACAGTAATAATAAAAGGGTTGGACTAGACAAGTAATGCACAATGCAATTGCTCACCACCTGCCGACCGACGCACCCGTTAGTCCCCAAGTGGCGATCCCTCCCCACCAGTTCCTGTACATCACATGGTATGGAATACTCCATTGGCCACTTTGGGTCAGCTGCCCTGACTGTGTCCCCTCCCAATTTCTTGTGCCCCCCCAGCTTTCTTGCTGGCTGGGCATCAGAAGCCGAAAAGCCTTGACTTTAGACTAAACATTACTTAGCAACAACTGAAAACATCAGTGTGTTATCAACATTCTTCTCATACCTAGCTCAAAAACATAGCACTATACCAGCTACTAGGAAGACAATTAACTCCATCCCAGCTGAAACCAGGACACCCTCCAAATGACCAATACTGTCGAAAATTAAAGCACTGCTGAAATACCGGTACAGAAGTACTCTGAACTGTTAAACCAATGACCTATGAACTCATTACACCCGAAGAGCTTCTTGTCATGTTAAAAAAGACCTAAAACACCCACTGGTCTGCAAGACTGTATTTACCCTCTGGTCTTTCCTCTGACTTGCCAAGAAAGGTACAAAGCAGATGACTCTGTCAGGCAGCTACTAGGATGAGAAGCGAAACCAACAACCAAATCCATAAACCTTCACAAGTTAATAAGAACAACCACTGCAACCCAGCAAGGGGTTTTAACCAGGGACCTTCCCAGAAGAAGGCTGCCAGGTCCATCACGATGTTATTATCGGGAGCTGATCACATGCCAAGGTGGTGCAGCCCTGAGCAGGCTGAGTGGAATAATGGCAAAGTCAACACCAGCTGATGAGACAGCCCATTTTTTAAGATGCTGCTGTCAAGGTGAGTAGTTTATAATGCTCTGTTTAGATAATGCCCAAAAGCTGAACAGTGCTGTTTGTGAGACTCTTTAGACTCATCTTGCCTAACTTCAGCTATCCAGAGTTTCGGTGTTCATTTCATGTAAACAGCTTGGCCTTTCCCCACTTAGGAAAGATGTCTGAAGTAAGTTTTTCACTCTCTGGACGAGCCCATCTCTCCCTCATGTAGATGATGAGCTTCCACTAGATAATTAGTTGGCTTAAGTTAGCTGGCAGGAATTACAGCTTTCCTTTTGGGGTATTTTTATTTTTTTAATGTTGCCATTTAAAACTCACTCTGGAAAATGTTCAATGTGGCACCAGAAATATAATCTTTCTGGGGGCTGAGAAAAGCTGATTTCCTCTCTTACAAAGAGATCTGCCTTTCATGTAAGGGAAGTTCCTGGCATATGAAGCCAGTCAGAGAAATCTGAAGTGCAATTTATTCACTCTTCTCTCTGAAGCCAAAGAAGAGCTGATCACTCAGACTCCATTTTTGATACAGACTGCTGCTAACCTCCACAAAAGACCATAAAGTTAATGTTGTCTCCTGTCAACCAGCAGTGGAAATACTGGAAAATACTTACAGTACTGCTATTCCAGCCTGCTAGGAAAATCTGTTGTTTTCCAAGTAGTAAATAAAGTAGTAAATAAAAGGCAAGCACCTTTCCCCAATGATTTATAAAAACAGCAATACTCTTTAATTTAACAGCAGTTTTTACCCAAAGAAAAGAAGTAATGAGAACTCATGTAGCCCACACATTAAATGCATGTGAATTGGGAGGTGGATATTTTCTCACTGGCAAAACCAAAAGCTGGCAGGTGTTCTAGTCAATAAACTCCAACAGGAGACAACTTGGAAAAGAAGAGATAAAAGCAACTGAAGTGTTTTATCAATAAAGGATCCTGGTATGTAAGATAGAGTATATAAAAGTGGACTTCACAGGAAAACCAAAACCACTGAGGAACGGTAATGACTACATTGCAACTATTGCTGTGTAAGGTCTGTGGTAGTAAAGGTAGAAGAGAGCACAATGTAGCACTGAAGTGGTTGACTGTAAGGAAATAAAACATGACAGCTCGGCCAAAATAAATAGTTGGTGCAAATTATCCCTCTGGGACATGGGGATGGGGTGAAGTAGATCCCGCAGGAAGAGGAAGCATCTCTGAACTATGAATGCCATTGCACGGGGCCCTGATGAGATCTCAGTTAGAATAACATATATAGCTGTGGTCTCCCAAGTGCAAAAAGATTAGATTGGATTGGAAGACCTGCCAGGAAGGACTGTAGGGTGCCTAAGGAATCGGAACACCTGTTTTGTACAATGAAGCTAGAAAAGGAGTGGCTTGTTTACCCAGAAAAATGTCACCATTGCATAATTTGAACAGGGCACACAAAAAGTGCCCAAACCAGCATGTTTGCAGGAACAAAGATGAATCATCCCTGAATTGGCTTGGTCTTAAACAGAGCATTTTATGAAAGTTCTGTGATGCAACATCACCAGGTTGTATTCAACACCTATATTATCAGCATGGGTGCCCCACATAGGCAATGCAATCAATGAAGCAAAGAAGCTTCCAACAGCAGCTCTCAATTGCCTTTCTGGCTCCATCTCGATCTGCGCTTTTTTGTTAGGCAACAAAAGCTGGAGGCTTTGGGGTAGGCAGTGAGAGTAAGTCCCCTTCAGAGCTGCATTTGCCACTACCTGTGTAGTCCAACAATCACTTCACTGTCCCACTGCAGTACTACTGCTGGTATCACAGCAGGAGATACTCAAACTTCAGATGGTTAAACTGCTCCCATGCTGCAGTATACCAAGCCCTCTGTGCATATTAGTACCAGCTCACTTGCATAGCACAGAATTTCAGGAAGAAAGGATAGCACTTAAACTACCATCAGTTTGGGGTAAACACCAGGACACAGGAGATCAGGCTTATGCCTCTGCTGAAAAAACCCAATTTGTTGCATGAACCATGCAAGCCCTTATTTCTCAAGAGTTTTCTATTTTGTATCCTTAGAACTCTTTGCTGCAGGTCTCCGTCCAACTCTCAGTATCAGTCTCTCATAGTCCCTGAGACCTCTTCTCTATTGCTTCTGCTATCACCCCTCCCTGCCTCTTCACTGCTGCCTGGGAAAGTGGCCGTCTATGCTGTGCTGGCTTTGAGCTAAACAACACTGCTTGGCTGCACAGTACATGTTGCCAGGTGATCTCGAACAATTGCCGTTCCCAAACCCACACCAGTTTGGTTCTCTTTAACCTCTCCCTGATTTTCACAAAGCTTGTAGGAACCCTGAGGTTTTTAGAGTTCTGTTCCTGTGTCTCGTTTGGCTGAAAGTGGGTTCAAAAGTTACTGCCAGACAAAAGACCCAGGTCTAACCCCCCAAATTAGCGTCTGTCTGTAGACAGACACCAACGCTCTAGCACTGGTTTAACCACTCATATTTGCCTTACATATTTGATGCTTTGAGGGGGCTGAACATGTGAGCTTGCTTATGAACTTCACTCTGTTGCTAGCCCCAGGATCACCTACTGGAGAAACATTTGAGCAAACCTATGCTCCAGAAATAATTGCTGCATTTGTAATGAATTATTCTTTTGACCTTTCTTTTTAGTTGGCTTTTGCACTCCAATTAAACACTGAACAACTGTAGTGGCATGATTTCACATCTGATTCCTGGTGCCCTTGGAGGTTATCTGAAGTTCCCCAGGGCTTCCATTTCCCTGTGCTGCATCAGATGGTGCTGGAAAGCATATGGCACAGATCAGACTAGCAAAATCAGCATCTCGGAGCAGTGCAGCTTTAACCACAGAACTGTATTCCAATTATTCAACTAAGTAGCACTCTCAGGCAACTGCTGTCATTTACATCGGATCAGAGCTGTCACTTGGAGAGCAATCAGTGCTGGAAGAAAAGCACTTCTGATCAGAAGACTCAAGAGAGCATTGTTAACAGCTGCAAAGAAGAAGAATCAGCATTTCTGGCTTCTTATTTACAGATGCCTGCACAAATAAATTAACTTGAATAAATCCACTCTGATTAATCAGCCCAGCCAGTCCTGGGGCCATCAAGTTCCACAATGAGCTAGTGCCCGTGCCAATAGGAAATCAGTTTCACCACCAAAACCGGCACCTTCATGACAGCCGCCTGAGAGCAGAAGCATTGCCACATGACAGACTGAACACTGAAGCTCCCCTTACTGCTTCAGGACCAGATTTGCTGTTCCGTGGCAGTGCATAGGACCATGTTTGAGGAAAGCCCTGCAAAGGCAGCAGCTGAACAGATATGCGCCTCACCCTGGCAAGGGAGTGAGCACAGTAGGACACACTCCTTGGACCACCTGAAGCTGGTTTTGTAGCATGAAGGGATTAATGCTGTTCTACATAGCTATGGTCTTCGTCCAGAAAGCGCATGTGATTTACCATCTAAACCCACCAGTCTCTCCAGTCCTGGGCAGAGTATAAGCTGTGCCATCTGGGCCTTGAGGGACCATGTCCCAGACACATTCAGCCTTTCTCCACTTCTGCAGGTGGCTGCAAGTCTACACTATGGCTCTGAAGCTGCATAAATCCAATGTAAATGTTGTGACTTGGACATTATCCAGCTCTTTTAAGTGGCAACCCCAAGAGTCAGCAAATCATATCGGTTTCTTACATGAAAGTAAGCATTGTCTTCACATACCCTATGAAATGCCTGTTTTCATTCTGTCCCTCAATTTCTTAAGACTACCGGGTCTTCCTTCCATTTGTCTCCACCCCAGAGGAAGTGTTGTAAAGGCCACTTTTGTTAAGAGTTTGTGTGAATGGGCTGTATAGGTACCTGGGGATGTGGATTGAGAAACAGTTACTGGAAAATAGCAGGAAAGCATATGCTGGGAAGGTAGTGTGTGAAAGTCTCCCAAGAACTCGTAAGTTCTGGAGACTGACGGTCCTGTTGAAACCACACGGACTGACAGTATCAGTTCGCCAAGAGCCTGCTGAAACCATACAAGGCCACCAGCACCCACTGCCACCAACAACAGCTGTGTAACTCTGACCATAGCCAAAAAGGTGGTGGCAGCTACATGCAGGCAAAGACTACAGGCGTATATATACACCTGAAGAAATGAAGAGTCTGAGGGACTTTCCAAATGGCTGCCCAGAAGCCATTGAGCTTCCACTTCTGAATGTGCAGCTGGGCTCAGCCTGCCAGGCTCTGCTCCAGCTGGGCAGCAAGTGAAGAAGCAAATGCGGTGTGTGAGTAGCTCACGCTCGGGAGCAGAGCTGCCGTCCAGAGGCACCTCACCTCCACAGGCTGGGGAAATGGGCCAAAAGAAGCCTGATGAAACTCGGGGACACACACGGTGTCCTGCAGCTGAGGAGGAGGAGGAGGAGGAACCCCTTGCAGCAGTCCTGCCCGAGTTCTGCGCAAGGCCGCCACGACGCTCAGGTGCTGGAGCGCCAGCTCGGAGGTGAGGCCGAAGCACCAGGGCCTGCTCCATAACGGGACGCAAGATGGCTTCGTGGGGCAGCCACGGGAAGGCCGCGGGAAGGCCAGCGAGGGGAAGACGGAGCCAGGCTCTCGGCACGGAGAACGATGTGCGGCAGTGGGAAGCGCAAAGCCCCGACCAGACCGACCGACCGACGGCCTGGCGAGGCGCTGGGCCAGGCCCCGTGCCCAGGCGGGCGAGGAAGGGCAGTGCTGAGCGGAAAGGGGCAGCTCGGGGCTGGAAGGCGGGACTGCCGCCCTCCGGCCGGGCCGGGCCCGGCCGCTCCCGCCAGGCGAGCCAGGGGACACGGCCTTCGCGCTCCGGCGAAGTTCGCCCCGCCACGCTCGCCGTAGCTCTTAAGAGCTGTCGGGAAAAGTGGTGGGGCGGGGTGGCGTGGGGCCTGCCGGGAGATGTAGTCTTCCCAGCTGGGCCGGTGCATCGGCGCAGCGTTCTCCGGCGCCGCCCGGGAACTACAGCCGGCGGCAGCCGGTG
>VYZV01015298.1:46688-61340 GCA_013401275.1 Pandion haliaetus | reverse complement strand
TTTTTTCTGTTAAATAAGTTGTTATTTTTTTCTTTTTTTCGTATGAATTTTGTAAAATGTTAAATTCCCCAGGGCAAGTCCATAAATTGCAGACTGGTTTGTATTTAACATTGTTGCCCATTACCACAGCAAGGTTATCTTGCTGTAGGCTGTCTCTCTGGAAACACAGGAAAAGGCAGACTGGGACTCAGAGAAGTAGGAAAAATGTAAAGAGATAATTAGGAAATCATCGGCCCTGTTGACTCACTCTGATTTAGTTATTAGCAAGGCTGATCTGTACATTATCTTGCTTATTGTATTGGTAATTCTTCCAAACATTTTTCTATGCTTTGAACCTAGTTAAATGAGATTATTGTAATTCTCATTTCCAAAAGGAGCTGGCATCCTTACCAACTAAAGTGTGGTTGCAGTCTAGAAGGTAAAGGTGTTCAGAGTTTTCTGTCTTGCCATAATTCCAATTAAAATATGACAGATTTTCATATCTGGCAGATTTTGTGCTCAGATATTGCCATGATAAACACAAATGATTGCTCTGCTATAGCAGAGTGTGCAGGTACAATTGGGTTTGGGGAAACTCTGCTAATGTCTCAGGATTTGTTTCCATCTTGCTATCTTCCTATTTTTATTATTTCTTTAAAGCCAGTAGATGTGCGTAGCAGAAAGAGTTTACTTTGGATCCAATAATCCTAGGTCTGACTGAATAAATGCACAATGTTTCTGCTAAGCAAGAAGCATTTTTGGTGGTCATTTTCTAGGACAGAACGTGCATTTTAGACATCTTCCCAACTGTCTCCTTTTCTCCAGTGTGCTCCTTGTGTGGCCACTGTGTCCAAGGCTGCAATCCAAAGATCTGGTTTTTGCTCCAGACTGAAGAACCTGTTCAGCTGAGTTAATTTGAGGATGAGAGGATCCCATCAAATGTAAATAAACAAAAAGAAATAGCAAAGTGCATCTGTTTTTCCTTTGAGCATCTCTTTAATTAGATGCTGTCTCCTTTGAATGTAACTCGAGCTTTGCTCTTTTTCAGCTATCTGTTAAACCCCTACACTGTGATGTCTTGTGTGGCAAAGTCCACCTGCGCCATCAACAATACTGTCATTGCATTCTTCATTTTAGCTACAATAAAAGGTAACGCAATGAAGAAAAAATGGTTCTTTATTACTTTCTATAAAGATTAGAAGAGTAGCAGAAGTTAAATCGAGGTGGAACTTTACAGATGTGATTGCTACAAAGATCTCCGTGAAACACACAGCAGAAACAGGACTGGAGCAAGGGCAAAGTTCTAGCTGAAATCACGAGATCGAGAGACATTATAGTCAAGTCAAAACTTACTTTCACCTCAGTGTACCTAGGAGTTTCATCTCTAAAAACTGACTCCTTTTCCTGGATGACTTAAAATAGTTTTCTGTTTCTGAAGTAATATGGGTCTGTGTGTTGGAGGACATAATGCTCTGCTGCTCTTTCTTTTGCACATGAATAGGCACTTAAAGTGTTGTAATTTGGTTTCAAAGTGTATCTTTGAACTTTTATTCAAAAGCAAGCAGTTGCCTGCAGCTATTATTTGGCTTTCACTCATAGTTGTAAACTTGGTTTGAAATTAGCTAATTAAGCTTTGGGGAAACAGAAACAGTAACCAAAGACTCATACTGGCACAGTTGAATAGATTATGACAGAATAGCTGTTTCATTCATTTTGTGCATAATGCCAGGTTTCTGTTTCTTTTATGACTCCCCAGTGCTAAAGTCTTCTAGCATATGTGATTTGTACTAGTCGCATAAGTTTTAGGAGTTCTCTGCTGGATCAGAGGAAAGGGCAGTCTGATCTCTTGTCTCCAGCAGTGCCCAGACCCAGACCTTGCAAAGAAAGCTGATATAGATTGTTTCTATTAGTGTTTCCAAAAGAAACTTTTCCTCCAATTATTGACTAATTGAGGCAGGAGGGGTTTTGATTTGAAAGCATTTGCAAAGGCAAATGAGTGGTATCCTTTTAGTTAAATTGATTTTTAACTGTTCACTGATACCGTAAGATGAATCGTTCAGTCATAGACAAAACTACTGGCTGTCCCCAGTGTTTTCTCCTTGACTGCAAGTGGGGCAGCCTTTAGGTTTTAAAGTGGACAAAGAGAGGATACCAGATTATGACTGATTTTTGGGTACCAGTTCTTTAGATCTGTGCAGAATTGGATAATTGGTAAAATAGACGATAGGGAGGTTTCTGTCTAGGAGAGTATGGTTGAAGAATGGAGAAGGCTCATCACCAGGTAACCTTATATTTTCTTTCAAAAGGCGGAAGCAGAGAGAAGCTTCCTGAGTGTTTGATGTCAGTAGGCTGACTATTAGTCCAATGCACTGAGTCAGGGCTCTTGCTGTCTAAAAATACAGCTTAAAGATGACTTCCATCAAGTGACTTAAGACTGAAAGCTATAACCAGGCTACTGCACTGGGTGCTTGTATTTTTATTGTTTAACCTCGGACCTTTTGGACTTGATTTCCGGTCTTGGTAGTTGGGCAATGTGGGTACTCAGCACTTAGCTCAACCTGAGACACCTCAAATAAAGCTTCCTCAATAAAAGCATTGATATTTTTAAGACCACTTGGAAAAGCTGTGCTAATCCTTTCTATGCCTCGGTTTTGGTGTCTGTAAAGTAGGGCTAATGCCACTTCATTCCTTCAGCTGCAGACTTTGGCTTGCTCTCTTTCACAGAGCTTTGCTGAGGGCCCTGACACATTCTGGTGACGAGGTTATCCAGCATGCCCACTATGAGTATAACAGCTGTTTCATGCGGATACGACTTAAGTGAATGCATTCCCATGCATAAACAGCAGCCAGCATGGTCTCTATATAGACTGAACTACATGAATTTCTTTCTGTATGTGACTGATAGGAGATATAAACCAGTCAGTGGTTCTTTCTTGTGGGAGAATCAGCTTGGTATGAGTCATTCTCTGTTCAAAATGTAGTTTAGAAAAGGACACTCTCCAGGATACATTCTGCTAAAAACACCTTTAAAGTGGTGTTCTGATATTTGTAAAACCCCTGCAGAAGATTATGCATTTCTTCCCATTTGGACTTCCTGTCTGTAAAGCTATTTATATTAAATGTTCCTTACAAATGAACTTTTTTTTTTTTTTTTTCCTTTGCAGGTAGTGCCTTCCTCAGTGCTGTGTTCCTGGCCTTAGCAACCTACCAGTCACTCTACCCTCTCACATTGTTTGCTCCAGCACTCCTTTACCTTCTACAGGTAGATGCTTTCTAACTGTTGGTACCTGTCATCTTGTAGCTGTGCAGGGACAGTCCTTAGCTATTGAGAGGGGAGTTGGAGAAGTCCCGAGTTCCAGAAAAAGTGACTCTTCTCAAGCCGTGGGAAGTTTGAAGCCTTAATGGGGATGCCTGTGCATAGAGAGGAGGGACCAGAATCTCATCTACAGAACTGGCTGGTGTTTAGCTTGCCCGAAATAAGTTCTATTCTTTGTGTCATGTGAATAGCAATGAGGATTTTAGACCTGGAGAATTTCCTTTGCACTGACATGGATCACTGAGCTGTGTTTGAATGAGGAGCTGTATGTTTGAATCACTCAAAACTTGGAAATGCTGCTCTGGAGTTTAATGGCAAAAGGCATGTGCTTGTGAAAGTGGCTGGTTGCCCTTGTCCTTTCTCCCTCCCCATTAACAGGACCCCTGAGTTCCAGCAGGGCTGATCTTGATCATTCATGGGTACACAGTGCCTCAACAGACAGACACTGCTCCAGGCAAAACTAGCCCAGCAGTAGGCTGGTAGGCACATCTGCAGGCAGGGGTAGGGTTTAAAGCTGAGGCAGCTCTTTGCTGGTGTGTGGATTCATCACCGGTTTGTCTGCATGCTTCCCACTGGTCTCTCTCAGCTCTTGTGCTGATACTGTAAACAATGACTTAACAGAGAGTCCAAATTGTAATGCACTTAATGAAAACTGATCATTTGCTAGTCATACTCTGATATGGGAGTAAGGTGAGGCTGTGACTGCTAGCAGAGAACTCCTATCCCACTTCACCGATCAATTGGTGATCATTTTTATTATTTTGCCATTTTGAAAGTCCTGCTGTTGAGTGTTTTGCCAGTGTTGGTTGTTTCTGTCCTGTCTCCCTCATGATTTTTATAGCTAATCTTAACTACAGGTTCATTACAGCCTATTCTCAAATCTCTGAGCTTCAGAAGAGAATGGAGAGTCAGTTCTAGTCCATTTTCTTTCCCTGACTATCTGACATGAATGTCTCTTACTTTTTTCCAGAAATGTTATTATTATTACTCTTTGCAAGACTAGAACTTCTGCAGAGTCAGTGTTGCTTTTTCAGTTTGATAATTTTTAGGAGCATTTACTTTGTATGTCTTATATTTTGGTCTCATTTGCTCTCTTTTAACTTTAGTCAAAGTAAAGTAGAAGCATTGTGTTCACAGGCAACAAGTGTTTTGATATGTGAATGCCTAATTTGCAACTTTTAAAGGGCATCATGCTATTGTGTGTTCTTTTATCCAGATTTGTAAACGAACTTTCCTGCATTCTTTGTACAGAATTAAATAGCTTTTCTCCAGCATTTTGCAATCTGTCCTGCCAAAAATCCTTGGTAAATTTGCTTACATTGTTCCAGCAAGTGGCGTTAAACACACCATGACCGAGAAAACAGAGTATGCTTTACACAGAGCCCGCGTCAGTTAGAGCTGGTGCTCTGTACATCTGCATTGGTACTGGTAAACCCTAGTACCAAATGGAAAAGCTACATCACTGTCTTGGAGCTGCAGAACTCTGAGCAATTCCCAAAGGTGTTTGCCCCTCTGTGTGTATTTGTCTTTACAAAGTCAGGGGACCTCTTGGAGTGAGATACCGATATGTCATGTTATGTGACAAGGGCTTGTGGCTGACCTGTCAGGACACGTGGCAGTGGCAGGACTGCAGCGGTTGTCTTTGTCTGAGGAGGCAGCCTTTTAGAGGGACTCCTTTGTGCTTAGGAACCCACTGAATGTTCTCTTTCCCTGATTGCAGCAGAGCATGAGTGCCAGTCTGTGTGATAGAGACCTGGCATCGCACAGTGGTAGGTTATGGAGCAGGGCTCTCAGTCACCCAGTTGATGTGGGTTCATGCAGTTGGAGGCAGGCAGCAGTACAGTATTGCAAACATCTGAGATACCTCCTCACAGCTACACTTGTGTGTGTAAATCTTATATTGAGCGCATGAAACTTAACTCGCTGCAAGCAGAAATGACCAGCTTAGCTACTGTATTTTTAAGCATAGTTCTGGAAATGTGTGCAATGTGTATGTCTTAATTGGCCAGAGTGGAGGACATCAAGCAAATTGTTCTTGAGAGCTGCTCCTTCCAGTGCCATTGTGCCAGTGTTTGATGCTTTCTTTCATCAATTTAAAATGGTGTTCTGAACACTCAGGCTTTCTTGTTGCTTTCCACCTAATGAGGGATATCTGCCTGCTTGTATTTCATTTTCAGCGTCAGTTCATACCAATAAAACTGAAAAGTAAAAGCTTCTGGCTCTACACCGTGCAGTATGCAGCCCTGTACTTGTGCAGCCTGGTGGTGATCATCTGTCTCTCCTTTTTCCTCCTCAACTCTTGGGATTTTATCCCATCTGTTTACGGGTTTATGTAAGTATAAGGATTCTTACTGTTTTTTCTGTGTAGTCCCCGCCCATGTTCTTGCTTGTGCATCGCATGCAGGAGCCCCACTCCCTGTCCTAAGGAGTGTGTGATCTGTGATTTTATTGGCAATGCAAGAAAAGAGTGTGTGGAGGAGAGCAGGCATTAGGCAACTTCTGTTAATTAAGTAACAGCAAGAATTAGAGAAGACGGGAGATGTTTTCCACTGAGTTGATTGGAAATGGATATGATCATTGAGCTACCATGGCTGTGAAATTTTCGTCTCTGCAGAAATGTCTGCTTGGGAATGGTTTAAATCCTGCTGGGGCTTAGGAGAGGATTAGTCCCTTTTCTCTCCAGGTTTTCACCCCTTTGGGTTCTCTTCCATGGGTTTACAATATAGGTCCTCCAGCCAGTAGCACACAATGATTAATTAATCTAACAGAAGCAGGGCAGCAAAAAACAACCATTTAAAAATGTTACCTTGACTTTTCTTTTCAAATTTCAGCCTTTCCGTTCCAGATCTGACACCCAATATTGGCCTTTTCTGGTACTTCTTTGCAGAGATGTTTGAACACTTTAGTCTTTTCTTCGTATGTGTGTTTCAAATCAATGTGTTCTTCTACACCATTCCCTTGGCAATAAAGCTAAAGTAAGTATGTTGTTCTGCTAGTTTTTTTACTCTCAGTTGTCCGGTGGAAGCTTATAAGACTGGCATCAGATGTCTGGATCTACAAGCCTGAAAAGGATAGGTTTTTTTGACAGGGCCTATGCTCCTCATTTCCCAAAGTTTCAATCTTTATTCCTCTTAAATAGAGTGAGTACAGCTCTGCTATGCAACAGATGTGTTACAGGCATCAGAAGAGAGAGCAGAAATTTAGCCTATAGAGGTGCCTGCTCCCTACCAGCATAAGCCCGTGTAGTCAGAAAGCAAGAACTCTTGGGTGGAACTTCAGGTTCTTTATTGTCAGAAAAAAAGTGAAAACTTGGGGACATTCCTAGTGGACTGTGCTGACAACATTACCCTTTCTGATAGAAACACCTATTAACATGCCTGGATTCTCAGTGAGCTCATCCTGTTGACCTGGAATGGATACAGACATAATGACATACCAGAGGGATAACTATGGGCTTCTCCAAATAACCTTCAGAGAGGAGGTGCTGTTTGCTTTTTGGTGAATAAAACAGAGCTGGGGAAGAGCAGCCAATGACCAACTGTATAAATGTATGTTGAGTTGAGGCATGAAGTTTCTGTGTGAGGGCAGTGAGCAGATGTGCATCCCCTTATACTGGTTTTCTGCAGAGCAGCTCGGTCTATCCCACCCAGCACTCAGGCTTGTTTGGAGAGAACAGGGGTATGAGAGCCTCTTTGAGCCTATCCCATAGTACATTTGTGCCCTTGCTGATAATTATTTCCAGTTTCCAGAGAGCCTGCTGCATCCTCTTATCCTTTGTGTCTTTTTCCCTTCTAGGGAACACCCTGTGTTCTTCATGTTTGTCCAGATCGCAATCATTTCTATCTTCAAGTCCTATCCCACTGTGGGAGACATTGCACTGTACATGGCCTTCCTTCCAGTCTGGAGCCACCTTTACAGATGTAAGTTCTTTGTGTTTGATTGTTCCTTATCTGGAGTGGGAAGGGGCTGTCCAATAATTGTCACCACTAAACCAAACCAGGCCCATGTCCACAGGCTCTTGTGGCCTCCTTGGGCTGTCTAGCAGGAGGCTTGATTTTTCTCTACAGTCTCTAATGTGTCTTTAGGACTAGGGTTGAAATTGGTTGAGGAGGGAATTTTCACTTGTACCTTATCTTTCCCCTCTCTCCAAGTTATTCTGAAGATAAACTTTTTTGTAAGAACCTTTTACAGTCCTGCACAAGGGATGTGGCTTATTTAAAGTACATTCATCCTTCAAATGCTTCACTCCCATTTAAGGCTGTGTAATTTGAACACTGCTTCTGCTTCTGCAGTTGGTGAGTCCCCCAGCCCTAAAGTCCTGCATCTTGCAGTGGTTCTTTGTTTTGCATCTCTTTGTTTGCTTAGAGTGAAAGTAATTGAATTATTCCAAGCAATTGTCTGGTTTTTCTTAAATGCTTCATAAAGAACATGTTTAGCTATTTAAACTACCAGAGAGCTTCCTGATGATTTTCAAGCTCAGTCTCTAGAACCTACTAGACTGGGGAGATTTGGAAGCGCTGTATTTTTCCTGGTGTTTCTTGCTTAAACCAACTGCTTTGACCAACCCTGCCAGCTTGTCTGGGCATTTTACTGCAGTCTTCTCTAACCCAGGCCAAGTGTGTTTATGGACAGCTAGCCTGCCTGATGTCAGGAGACAGAAACAGGAGTCAAGAGACTTGGACACCATCTGCTCTATTAGTTTCAGACTAAAGAAAGCTAAGGCCAAAGCAGCTGTGATAAAACAGGGCAGGAAGCCCCACGCTAGCCCTGAGCATGTCACAGCCATAGCAGATGATGCACTTCTGAGAAATCCTGATTCAGTGTAATTCAGTTGCATGTTCAAGTATGCAGATAAGCGGACTATGACCAGTGAGAGGGACAGTCAGCTGTCACATGCTCCAACCCCACAGTGAGTGAATAGTGAAGAAGAAGTTTAAAAAGATAGGTGTGAACAGGTTTGGATGTGACAATGCTCTTAAAATGTCAGATAGCTCCCTTCAGCTGCAGAATGATGGCGAGTCTTTCACTTACCTTCAGCGACATTGGCTGAACTATAGCCAAGCACAGCAACACAAGCGCTGGGATGAATTATAATATTGCTGCCAAAAGGACAGGCATAAATAGTTCACAGAAAACAAAATCTCTTCTGGCTTAGTAGTTCTTAGCTCTTTTAGACAAAGTTGTGCTTGGGTTTTGTCTGTCTGACGCATCCTCATACAGACTAATGGATTCTGGCTATACTTGCACCTCCCACAGTCATGTGTTTGTCAACGCATTTGGCCTATATGAGTTTCCTCCTTTTATGGTGCTTTCATTTCCTTACCACCTCCTGAGAAAGTATCTCTCTTCCTATGGTCCACAGGTTCATTTTTTTTCCTTTGTCATCAGCTTGACAAAGCTAGGGAATGGCATGCTTTGCTCTCTGAATCATGATGCTGGTGGAAAGCCCTTCTCAAAATTGCTAGTTACTGTAATGTAGACACCAAAAAGCCAAAGCCCTCCGAAGAACAGTGTTTGGAAGCAGGACCTAGAGGGAAAGAGCTCCAAATGAGGATTTCACACTCAAGCAAAGGCAGAAGTATTTAGTTTAAAGGGAAATAAAGTGGATTTCTTCTAAAAGCTAGCCAGGAAATTATTAAAGCAAGCTGTGAAAGATTATTGGAGAGAAGTATGTGTTGGCAAGTGCCTCTTCCCCCACTGCACATACCCTAAGTACCATCAGTGGTTGTGTGAGCATGGCTGCTCAATAATGCATCGTTTTAACAGCTTGGTTTTCTTTTGCAGTCCTCCGGAACATCTTCATCCTGTCATGTGTGCTCATTGTCTGCTCCCTCCTGTTCCCCGTTCTGTGGCATCTATGGATTTATGCAGGAAGTGCCAACTCCAATTTTTATTATGCCATCACGTTGACTTTCAACATAGGGCAGGTTAGTAGAGCGAGGCAAACAAGGCTGCACTTTGGGTAGGTCACTGAATTGGGTGTCCTGTCAGAAACAGTGAATTCTGCAGGACCTGCCTGGCTCTGGCTCTTTGCATCCTGTGTAGTCCTGCATAGCAGCTTCCTGCCTCTCCTTGCTCCAGCTGAAATCTGCCTAGTCCTCACCTTCTGGCACACTAATGGAAAAGGGTTCTTGTAGTATTTGAGCTATAGCTTAACAATCCAACTAGACTGTACTGCAAGTTACATGGTCTGTTCCTTGACAGCAGAGGAAAAGTGTCTCGGTATGGCAGGACTAAGGCACATGTGAATGGAGGAGGTGAGCTAAGAAGGGAAATGCAAAAAAACACGGGGCAGCAGCAGTGGGGCCAGACAACAGGCAAATGAGAATTGCCCATACACAGGGACATGGCACCAATTTTTCTGAGCACTATACCTGACTGAATCGTAGGGTTGTGGGCACATGCAGGGTCCCAGTCATGCCAGGGCTTGCTCTCCCTGCTTCTCTCAAGGCCGTTCTAGATACATGACTTTCACTAGCCTTAGGGAAAACAGAGCTTAGCATGCCTGGAGGATGGGGTTCAGTGTACACAGTTGCTACAACCTTTCTAGGTCCTTCCTCTTCTCTGTGCTATTTCTTGTGTCCCTAAGCCATGGGACAGTTTCACGTGGGGGTGAGCAGAACGTTCATTTCATCATAATGTTGGCTTTGTTTTGAATGTTTGTCTGCTTCCTCTAAAACTAGAGGAGCAGTTTTGCCAGGGGCTGAAAATCACCTCCTTGTATCTCCCCCACCCCATTGATAAATGGCAACAAACATCTATGCAGTGACTGGAGTGAGAGGGTATAGTATCTCTAATACTACTCAGAAGGGCTTGTAGGAAATTGGGAGTGGTTCATTAACTCTCTATCTACGTGTCTTGCTAAGGAATGACAGGAATAGTAAAACTTTTAATTAGAGATGGCAGGTGTTGATATTCTAAGAGGATTTTATTTCCTACCTGAGAAAGTCAGAGCAGATCCTGCAAGGTCTTGTGCTCTGTGTAAATGCAAACCAAGCAAAAATCTAATTTCCTTTGAGAAAGAACTAGCCCTCAGCCCCATTAACCTCAGTTCTTTCTTTTTGCATTAAGACAGCTGCGGAGAAGTTTAGTTAAAAGTAAAATCAACCGTATTGATACAGCATGTCAGTAGTCAGCCATAGTGTTCAGCAAAACAAGCGGACAGAATAAGCGTGGCTGTTTTCATTCTCCCTGGGCACCTGTACCCTTCTCTGTCTGTTTTACTTCACAATTTCCCGTCCTGCCACTGAGCCTTCTCCGCAGGAGCTGTACTTAACAGTAACCCAAGCAGGCTCTGGCTGACAGCCCAACTCTCCCTCCCCCTGCCCCCTGAGCGCTGCAGCATACTTCAGGTGAGGCATTGTGCCAGAGTGATGCATTTAGTGGCATCTGGACATTCGGACCATAACTACTAGCTTGGTCTGGCACTCAGAAGGTTTTCCAATCTAGTTATGTGATGCCGTTTCCAGACGGAGGAGGTCAGCATTCCTGGGGAAGGGTCGCACTACAAGAGGCTAAATGACAAATGGCACTACAGAGCCAGCGGGTCACTGCCTGTGCTTAGAGCAGCCCAGCCTGCCCCTGCAGAGGCAGCTTGCCCAAGGTGACTGCTTTAGAAAAACCACTGAGACCCACTCCTGTGTTCTCAGTGCCATTTAGGAAAGGGAGCGGTCACACTGTGGTGCCTCAGTGCAGCCAAAGTGGGGCTGAGGAAGGGAGGGACCTTGTGTTTTCCACGTCAGGTTTCCATGTTCACTGCGGTTCTCTGCAAGGCACTTCAGTTGTGATTTCACATTACGACATGGCCGGTGGCAGTACCAGCCTAAGGTATGCCCATCTCCCGAGCAACACGGGGACGGTGCCAACATCCGTGTGTGTGGCAGCATGCTCTGAGCTGGATCAGGGGAAAATCTGGGGGATAGCAAGCTCTGTTTACCACTTAAAGGGAGACAGTGTGCAAACATATACACAGTTGGGTGCCCCACAGAGAGGGCATGACAGGGGCAGGAAGGAAATGCAGAAGTGATGGGGTTGGAAGAAGTGCTTTTATATGGTGCTGTCTGTCGACGTTGTACTGTGAAGCCACAGCCTTGACATTTCAACTCTTCTCTTCACCCCTTAGCCTGGTAAGTATTATTTTGTTAAACTGCTAAAACTTCTATTTGCTAAGGCTGACCTGGGGAGCTGTGGTATTCCTTCTGTTGCCTGCAAGCTTCTTACCCTTTCTGAGTGGAAATGGCAGTTGAAAACCAACCACAATTGAAAAGTGCTTAATAACAAATCAGCAGCAGGAAACTTTGAGCATTTGGGTTGAACTGCATGACAGTGCTTGCATGGAAGGAGTCCTGTGGGTGAGGCTGAGATGGTCTGTAAAGCTGTGGCATAGATGGACCTGCCATTGTCATCTATTTTGGCCAGTTTACGGAGCTGCTGTCTCTTCAGCAGAGATGTCTGTGAGAACACACTGGTAGCGCATCAGATAGATTAGTGTAAGTCTTCTCTGGCTTAATACTGTAAGGCAATGGACAAGGAGTGTTCACAGGATCGCAGTGTCTTCTCTTGCAAAGCGTGATGAACAGCCTAAGAACTTCTTAAACCCCTTCAGGGTCCATCACAAACACATGTCCCTTTTTATTCCTTGTTCTGAAGCATCACTGATGTGTCTGAACATCTCGCTTCTGCAGATCCTGCTCATCTCGGATTATTTCTATGCCTTCCTCCGGCGGGAGTACTACCTCACTCATGGACTCCACTTGACAAGGCAAGATGGGACAGAGGCCATGCTTGTTTTGAAATAAGGATTGTGCCCACCATTCCCTGGGACGTGCAAAGCTTGGGGTATGTGGGGTGGGTGGGGAAGGTTCCCTGAATGAGGTCTGACTTGGGGAATGATACCTGCTGAAAGAAAGGGCTGAGGTTCTTCTGGGAATAGCCTCCTGAGCTGTGGGCTCAGTGTAGAGACTGTAGGAGCTACAAGTAGGACCTGCAGTGCCTCCGTTGGAGCATCTCTTCTTCCCTCAGCTGTGCTTTTTCACTGCGACCTCAACCATCAACTCTGGGCAGTCCAGCAGGAACTGGAGAAAGTGTCTTGAGCTAAAACTGGGGCTGAATCTCTGGCCCAGAAAGAGTTCAGCCCATAAGCTGTTTAATTTACTATCACTGCTTCTTGGAGATGTTTGCTTCTCCTGGAAATTGCCCCTTTGCTGCTTTGCCCAGAAATGCTCCTGCTTGGCAAAAGGCAATCTCTGGGTACCTGGTGCCTAAGCCCTGGCTGCAGATGCCATTTCTTGGTTCTCCTACTGTTGTGGGACCTGGAAAAATCACATGTGCTTAGGCACAGCGGGTGCTTGTGAAATAAATGGGTGACCAAGGATGAATGACCTGTTGGAAGGACAGCTCAAGCCGCTGCCACAGGTAATAATCTTGGCGCTCACACACTAGTAAGAACTGGAATTGGGGTGAAAGCAGGAGCAGGGTGGGCACCAGGTAACTGCTGTATCCCATTAAAGCAACATAGACACTTTCATGTCAGGAGCTGCACAGAGGCATTACAGGGTCTCAGAAGGAACACTACTGTGGAGATGATGGATAGACTCCTGCTACTCCTTGTTTCTGTAGAGTAACAAAGCTTGGCAGTGCAGGGCTCACACTGTACTGTTGTGATTGCTTGGGGCAGCAGCCTGGATGTGGAATGAGCAAGCTGCCTGCCTGGGCTAGGGACCAGGAGGTGTCAAAATCTCCCCTTTTAAGGCCCCAGATCAAATCCAGAAGGAGCCTCAGCCACTGCTGTTGTGAAGTTGCTGGGCTCCAGGTGTTCCACAGCCGCTTAACGTTATTCCCTGTGTTACCCTCTTGCAAGCATGGTGATGGTATCTTGCGGCTGTGTGCAGAGGACTCCATTAAAGCACTACCCCTTGGTTCCCCCATGGCTCCCTTCTGTCTGTGTTAGACCTGCGTACTTCAGAGCTGCTGCTGCTGACCCTGTGAATGTGACCCACCAGGGCCAATCCACCAGCCTGGCTTCTTGCTTTGCTGGTTGCATGGTGGCAGAGAAGCGGTAACCACAGTGTGAAAGCCTTCTCACTGGTATCAGGGCAGCAGGCAGACCACTTCCCCACTGACCCCAAGAAAAATCCAAAGGGCTGGGAATGTGACAACATCGAAACCAAACTGCACCTGGTCCAGAGCAACTGAGAGACCGACGTGCCCAGGCAGTTGTGTAAACAGCTCTTCTTTATTTCTGGACAATTAAAACTTGCCTTACTGCACTGCTATTAGCGCTTTGGTGGGGGGTTGTTAACCCAAGCCCAGCTCAGCCCCCTGCGCTCAGCCGCTCTGGCTGGGGCAGGCAGTGCAGCAGGCCTGCGCCTCCAGCCGTGGCAGGGGCACACAGAGGCAGGGCTGCCAGCTGTGTGGCATGTCAAGGAGCAAAATAAACTGTGCAAGTTTTAAACGCCTCTTGTGTGCTCTGTGTTTGGGAGGGGGCTGAGGATGGGTGCCGGGATAGGACTAGAGGGTGACTGGGGGCTCTGGGAGGAACCAAGAGGCACAGGGAGGGGTCTTGAAAGCAAACACATGGGTCAGGAGGGAAAACAAGTGGCCATGGGGCACGCCAAAAAGCAGACATCTCTGGGGCACACTGAAACCTACTCCAGTTTTAGGAAATGCCAACTATACACAGTTCAACCAGAGAGCAGTATAAAAGAAAATAAAGAGGGTGAAGACCTGGGACTATCTAGGGGCTATCCATTTTACAGCCCTCCTCTTCCCACAACATAGAGAATAATTCACCCATGAGGAGAGAGACGATGCTGGCAGGAGGAGGCAGGACTGAGCTGAGGGGCTGCTGGCAGCAGCTCCATCCTTTGTCTCCAGCAGGTGAATTTGTTCCTGTGACTGCGCAGGGCCCCACTCCCAGCCACCTACTGGCCCAACCCTGTGCTGGCTCCATCTGGGTCTCTCAGGGGAGCAGGTCCCGAAGTTGGACTCAAAAGCGGTCCTGAGAAGATGTAGCGGTGTGAGCACTGGGGGCAGAGGCATGGGCACTGGCATGGACAGAGACAGGGACAGGGCAGCGGCAAGGGCAGGGAAAGGGCAAGGGCAGAGGCAGGGATAGGGACAGGGCAATGGGCAAGTGCATGAGCAGGGAAGGGAAAAGGAGAGGGGAAGCGGCAGGAATGGGGAAGGGGCAGGGGCATGAGCAAGTGCAGGGGTGGGCAGTGAAGGGATGAAGGAAGGACCAGGGCAGGGACAGTGCAGCATCGGGCACAGAGTCAAGGGCAGGGAGAGGCAATGGACGGGGCAGAACCAAGACAAGGCAGGGAGAGGCTGGCTAAAGGACAGGGACAGAAGTACTG
>VYZV01015298.1:10410-36992 GCA_013401275.1 Pandion haliaetus | reverse complement strand
CATGCAGTATCACAATCATTTAAGAAGGGATCAGGACTAGAAGGAACAGTAACGTCTTTTCAGCACTTCTTGTAATAACGATGAATTGCAACTTTCACAGTTACTCTTGCTACGCAGTGCCAATACATTCAAAAATAAATGAGAATTGAGCTTGCTCTGCTGTAATAGATTGTTAATTTTTTAAAAGTCCATTTGGAATATACACTTTGTTTAAGTACCTACATTAAAACATACTGTATTGTAAAATGCATTTCTGCATTGTTCCATAAATTCTTACAGTCCATCTGACTGGCTTTTAAAAGAGTTGCTGCTCAGGTTTACTCATCTTCTGAAGAAGCAGACTGAATAGTGCCAAAAGGAAAAGTGTTACTTATCAAAAGGCAGCCTTTGTCTGCAGCTGGGTTCTGAAGCTGTCCTATGTTCATCATCTCTTGTGTTATTCCAGCTTTTCTTCATTGGAGTTAGATGAGGGGCAACCACATCACCATCCTATTATTAAAAGACAGAAAACGTTAATGATAGTACATCCACGTTTGCTTTCTATCCTAAAGCAGGGGAAGAGCTCAGTATCAAACTTAATAGAAAAAAGAAATCCAAGGTCCTAGAAGCACTGTAAATAAACAAACATTGAAGACTACACATCCTAGAGATGGAAACTGCTGTAGTCAGTGGTAGCATCTGGTGGGGAGAAAAAAAAATCCCCTGCATATCTGAGAAGCCTTCACCCTTGGCAGTTCACATCTTCCTGAATTATTACCAGCAAATCTAGGAAGATCAGCAAGCTTGTATTTTGGGCATTGGTATATGAACTAGAAACATTATTTTAAGTGTTTCCTCTCAATTTGCCACAGTATCTCATTTAAAACTGTTGCAATCTACCAGCTGTAGGTGCTTGGATGTGCCTTTCACTGTCTTAAAGTATATAACTTCAGTACAGTAACTGGTATGGTTTAAGGCAGTGGTGCTCATCCTTGTCAGATATATAATCTAGTGCTCAGGCACTGCAAACACAGAAGAGAGAGCAATAAACTCTCTAAGCTTAGAAATAAGTTGGTGAGATACACCTTGCTATGGTTCTGCAACATGCCTGCACGATGGGTATGCCTGAACTAGAAGAATGTGCTTATAGGATACAACCATACTCTACAAGCTACAAGCAGAGAAAGCTTGTTGCTTCATTCATTCAGCCCTTCTGAAATGAACTGCTCTCAAAAGATGGACGCCAGAAGTATGACACAAGAACAAGCCTTAAAACAAGTTGTTTGTGCCTATAGCTGTAGCTCCAGCATATACGAACACTCCTACTGGATGGTCTATCATTTCAGAGGATGTAGCTCTTTCCCCAAATGAGACTTGCAGGTGTCTCTAGCAAGTAAGATGCAAAGTCAGGGATATTAACATACTTGATGAAAAGGAAAAAAAATACATGGCTCACAGAACAAACTGTTCACACTGCATCTCTTGAGCAACTTGGAGATTTTAATATAAACATTTATTTTACTTTGAGGCTTGATCCCAGATAGTGGAAAATACCTGAAAAAGTGCATGGAACTGAAGCAAGCTATTCCTTTTCCTGGTATGACAATCAGACAAACAAAAGTGAAAGCCAGCCATCAGGGGAGAAATGTAACAGCAGATTTGCCAGCACATCTATCAAACCTACCGACAATTCCAGCCAAGAAACTTCACAGCTCATGCACATAGCAGAGTGGCTCCATTAGCATTTCCTACTGGGAAAACTTACTTAATACAAACATAATGGCTTCCCTACAATGACAGATATACTGGAAGTAGCAGCATGTGGTAATTTTTTTAGATGAAGGTGCCCACCTTCCTGCAAGGGGGATGCTGTATCACACAGCACCAGTTTACAGCCACAATTGTTACAGGCTTCTCCACCACTTTGGCAGGAAGAATGCAAAGCAAGACATATGGACTCAGGGTCTGCTTTAGAGCCTCCATTTTACTTGCCAGGGCAGCTCTGACAGTTCCCAAGACAAAACAAAACATCAGATGAGCTGTAATATACCCTCTCGCTTCCTCACAGCTAGAAACTTGTATGTTCTGAGAGTTGACAGAAAAGGGAAACACAGAGAACAGGTAAAGCCTTGCAGGCAACTCAGACTACAGACTAGTTGCCTAGAGTAGAGATTTGCAATCTTGTTCCCGCAGATATTTTCCACTCTAACTCAGAGCAAATGGACTGACTGTGATTCTCCTGGGGGAGGAGTGAGTTTAGCAGCTGGTGAACAAGGAAGGAAAAGAGGGAAAGCAACTGAAGAACTGATCTGACCTCTTCCCTAGATCTTATAATCTCTCAGTGCTGTTTTAAGCCTTTTACGAGGAAACCTGCATCCATGAACTAGTGAGTGTCTGTGTGAATACTGACTTTGTTATGGAAACATGACTTTTCAAATTACTTAAGTTAAATCAATGCCAATCCATCAGTATTTCAGTGAAACCAAAGCACGCCCAGATTCGAGCCACAATAAAACCAGAAGCTAAGTTAGTGAGGAGTGGCTCTGCCACAAAGACAAGGCCTGAATGCCAAGGTTTTTAATGAAAGAGCAAGCTTATGGACAAAGGTGAAGAGCTCTAAGAACAAGAAAAATAACATGTGAATTTGTTACCTGTGGTTTGGTGAAATCCTTCTCTATACACCACTGAATAAAATACTGTTTTGCAGCTGAAACAATGTCTGGATCCTGACTTTTGCAATAAACCCGGATAACCTGCTCTGCAAACGTCATGGGTAAGAGCTTTGAAACCTTTGGAATAAAAAAGAAATAAGTTTTAATATTTCTTGGAATTTATAGAGTCCACTGAGCTTCATTTTTTTCATCTGAACACAAATGGAAAGCAGTAAAAAACATCCCACTACAATCCATGAGCTTTATCCAAATCAATCGTATTTTTCTAAGACCCCCGGTGTATTCAAGTTAAATACTGTTCATATGCAAAGGCTGTCAGGATTCCAGATGGTGTGTGTTGTACTATGACAAAAGACCTGCAAGGACAGGGATTCTCCACAAGTCCTGCAAGAACTACCACGAAGGACTCTAATTACTTCTATTGCAAGCAGTGAAGAAGATGCCTTTCAGAAGCCAGCCAACAAAAATAAAAGACTACCTGTTCTTTACTGATCTTGACTGCCTTGGAAGGATCAGCCTTGCAATAGAAGAGAACTTTATCAATGGGATTCTGTTCTTTCATTCCATAATCCATGTTGATAACCTTGCATGTAAAACAAAGAAAATGGCATTTGTTAATGTTTATCTTCAGTTTTCTCACAATAAATATAGAAGGATACATAACATACTTCTGTAAATGACACTAATCAAATAGACAAGTAATTAACAAATTATTATGTAATAAAACAATCTGGTACTTGCATTTAATATCTTTTCTTCCACCACCTTTCTCCCTGAAGCTGCCAGGTGGATATTCACATTTAGACCAACCAGCTCCCAGTCATGCTCTGAAACATTCCAGTTTCAAACAGTGGAAGCATGCTGGTCCCTTGCCAGCCTGTGCCTCCCTGAAACACATAACCTATGGAGGCAGCAGTAGAGCTTACAATTTTAAGCATGAGGTTTAGACAACATTAGTTACATCTGCTTGGTACACCAACAGTTTTGTGGTCAGTGGGGAGAAGCCCATTTGCCCATGACTTCAGCTTGTGGGACAAGGAAAGCACAGTCAACTACTTTAAAGCTAAGTAAATTGCTACAATTTTACCCAGCCTGAAGCAAATCTTCAATGCAAGGGAGCTTTAGAAGTGATTTGTGATGCACTCTATCGAAAGCGATTCTTTAGCTCTTCCCAGAATTAACCAAGAACAGGGATTAAGCTATTCAATACGTGCAGACTGCTCAAGCTCTCTCCTCTGTCTCAGGCTCGCTCCTTCCCACCAGTGCTGGCTGGTGACTGAGCTGTGGCAGCAAGGTGCTTTATGCAGAAGACAAAACCCAGGAGTGACTGCCATGCATCAGGCACGCAATACCAGAAGCCTGGAAGTCACTGCACCTGTTATCCTCCCACTGGGGCCCACAGTTTACTTGTCTTCATAACCCGCAGCAGTGGTTCCTGGACTGCTGACTTTAACACCCATATGCTAAAACCCAAAGATTTCCCTACTGCTCCTTTTCAGAGTGAGGACAGTCATGGGAGAGCACATTCGTCACTGGGAGCAGAAGTGCCCAAAGGACAGCCCAGTGAAGCTGCTTGAAGCCTCTGCCCCCAGGCGCTCCCAACCACAGCAAACATCCCAAAGGGGAAGCTCATTGCTCTCAGAGCCTTGAGCTGAACAGCTAGGACAGCATTTATGAGGCAACCCTGGGGGTTTGTTTTTTCACTTTGCAAGTGTACTGAAACGTATCTCCAGTTTTCACTATGGTATTCCAAGACCCACTGTGATCGGGAAGTTTTTACTCTGAACCCACTCTGAGAGATATTTACATCAATTATGAAGTCTTCAGCCTTTAGCTCCACATCTGGAGGATCCTTTTCTGGCTTGGAATTAGCAATGCTTTCTGCCAGGCTATTATTCTGAAAAAAGACAGTAACTCAGATTACATTTATGCACTATCAGGCCTAGATCAAGGCAACAAAATGCATGACAAAACATGTCACTAAACTAAAACTCTAATTTCTTCATAGCTTGACAGACTCTTCTTGCAGCAGTCTGGTTGTTTGAATCCTTATATATCTTAGCCATAACTTTTCTACCAATTTGTAGAAAAAAAACAAGCTTATATAACCGAGAAGACCCAAATACTGCTAGTCTGTGGAGGAAGAGTTTTATACCTGATGATGGGGGGTGGGGCAAGAGAGAGAGTCCATCCAGGAAGTTGAAGTCTCCACGAAAGCAGAAAATAACTGCCTTCAAGCAATTGTTTTACTAATACAAATGTTTTGCAATTAAGTTCCCCAAAGCTGAACACTAAACATTTTTACTGAATTTTTTTTTTTTTTTTCAAATGAGGGCTGCAGGATCTCACCCTCTAATAAAGCTTTTATACCTATACATTGAAACACATTAAAAAACCCTGAGACAGACAAGATCAATAATGTCATTGATCACTATTTAAAAAAAAAAAAAAAAAAAAAAAAGCAGCAACAAGCTCCTAAGCAAACTTTGGAGGGATGGTGACCTACCTCAAAAGCTGAAACCCACAAAGGGGTTTTGTCTGGTTTTGGACTCGAGAGACTATTTCCTGCAGATAGCTAGGCTAAAGCCAAGCAGAGGAGCACAGTATGATGGAGAGTAGTTGTTCATGGAAATGTATAACTTCTCATTAAATGGCTGTGGCTGGGCAGGAGAGAGAAGGTTGCCTGTTTACCTTTGTCCAGGGCTGCTATGTTCTGGGGAAGATGCAAGATTTGATGAAGCAAGATTTCCTGGGAGCAACTGAGACTCATGGAAGAAAAGCTTCAAGTGCAGCACAGAGCATCCAGGAGACAGGTCCAGGAGGGAAGGAATTCAACCAGCAGCATTTTTTGCTGCTGATTTGCCCATTGCAAAAACAGGGAGACTGCTCAGAAGAACAGGGAATCACACGCATTGCCAAGCTGAGGCATATGTGTGGTTTGTTGCAACTCAAGAAGCCAAGGAAAAGTTTAGACTGAAAGAAAACCTAGAGGAAAGAATTGCCAGGAGAAAACTGACAGGAGGCAGTCTGTTTATAAGCTATTTTATTTCTATTCTGTATCAGAATGTATGTATGCTAACTTTCTCCTTTTCTTTGTTGTTTGCTTGCCTTTTTTAAGTTACCTCTTCCAGTTTGCATTAACTGGAAACTTAGCTTTGAATTTAAGAATACTGTAGCTATTTGGCATGCTCCCCTGGCTCTGGCCAGCTTGAGGATCACAAAACTGGATGGAGCTTTGAGCAACCTGATTAATTGCAAATGTCCCTGCTCATTGCAGGGGGGTTGGACTAGATGACCTTTAAAGGTCCCTTCCAACCCAAACCATTCCATAATTCTAAACATAACAGCATCACAGTCTCTTAAGGAGCAGAACAGACACAGCTATGTCTTGACCAGCCACTGCTCACCTCCAGCACTTGAAAGGAAGTTGAACCTCCAACACTCCTGCAACAGGCAACTCCTGCACCACAGGAGGAAAAACTTCCCCCAGTCCCTCACCTGAGCATCAGAAGCTGCAAAGCATTGGCTGGATATAATTATGGCACCAACAGTGATCCAGTCTCCCTTCAAAACAACACACTGGACACCCCAAGACTCAATGCCTCTGGCTGGATTTTCAAAGTGAGGGTTTTTCTTTTCATTAACCAAGCTTCTAAAAGGAACTGTTTAAAGGTAGAACACATGCAATTCACTCTCCTGCCCATCTCCTTATCTGTTAGGCTACCTATCCTGAACTCCTCTTCAGAAGGGCAGAAACTTGAAAATCAATGTACAACCTTTTCATGTTTTCTTTCCTCCTATTTCCTCCTACTTTTTTAATACAGGATCTCTTAATGCTACTTTTTCTTAGACAAAGAACACAAGAAAACCTTTCTTCAAACAAAAAGAGGAACAGAGCAGTAATACATCTAGTATTCCTCCTCTAACCTTATTCTTTGAAAGAGCTGAATTATTTTTATTAAGGCTTTCTAGATAGCCAGCCACTTCTGGAAATTTGGCATGGAAAATTTTAAGCATCATGGCTGAAATTTAGAGAAAATTAACTGATGATTTGATAACATGGCCCTGGAAAAGATACATGCATGCTCATGCTATGTACAGAATTTAATACCAAAAAATTAGAAAGTTGTTATTCAATTTGATGTTTGTTCTCAAAGTAAAGCACACGAATTATGATTCAAAGCAAATGTGTTCCTTATTATTTTGAAATTTTAATGAACACAAGATTATAGTAATAACCTTCTCAATCACTGGACTGTAACAGCTTTTTATGCAATTTTGTATTTTTCAGAAAACATTTTTTTCTGAAAATATTTCTGCAATAATCAACTTCTGAATTTCCACCTCTTGCCATTCTTCTGGCTGTTTGTAGATAAAATTCTTCCCAATTGCCTATAATATGTTTCATGGCTCAGCTACGTAAAGACAGGAGAACTTTTGACTCTATTTTTAGAATAGCACTTAAGCAAAAAAAAAAAAAACAAACCCCACAACCAACCAACAACAAACCAATCAAAACAAGCAAAACCCACATGGAAGTAGAGGGAAAAAAAAGATGATCAGAAACTTAGAGAACATTTTTATAGGGACAGAATTCAGAATCTTCCACCAATGGACATTACCTTTACAATTTGCCTCATTGTTTCAGGTTGAGTCTCTCCTAAAAACTTGTATAATTCACGTCGCTCTATTTTATGCAAAATTTCTCGTGCCTCCTTCAGTTCTGGACAACTTGAGTGCAGTATTTCCAGGTAGATATTATCTGCCAAAGTTCCATTGATTTTTGTTAAGTATGTCACAATCCAGCATCACAGCAAAATGCACGTACGGGGACAAAGGTTAAAGCAACAAGAAAAACTGCTGCTTCAGGAAAGACACTTGCTTTCAGAGAATAACTGAACATACCAAGTCTGACAGCTGAGAAGTCACTTACAATATCATCTTGATTATCATCAGATTCATAACAGTTGATGACGGAAAAACTAGCTCAATTCTCACCCTTGCAACAAGTTATATTATTTCACTGGAAGCTGCTTCCTCTTCTTATTTAGCCAATCTTGTTCAGCGGAATGTCCTAAACCCCAGCACTAACTGGCTCAGGTACAAGGGTGCTCTATCTTGTAAAAGAATAAAGAATTCAGAATTTCTCAGACTTTGGATGCTACCATCAAAGTCCCCCCCTCCTGTCTCCACGTGACAGTGAAGTATGCAGTGTGTTTCCCACCATCAATACGAGCAGCAAGACAGAGGTTTCTTTCGATGTGGCTTTGGAGCAGAAAGGTTATTTCTGGCTGTTCTAAAGAGACTGCTGCTGTGAGGATGCTGCTCGCCTGTCACAACCAAGAGCTGCACTCCATTTCTACTTGCATTCCCCGGCCAGAAATACCTAGACAGCTTCGCCATGTGCTGCAAGCATACCTCTGCAACGCCTCACCTAGGACCACAACTGGCTTAAGAATCTGCCAACACACTCCAGAAGCAAGCTATGAGCCACGTACCAAAACACCTTTAACTGGGGGTTGTTTTTATGGACAAGGTTGATCAAAGTCAGGAACTTCTCCACGAGGAACAACACACTAGGTCTCTTCAGACTGAGAGAAGAGATAATGGAAGGGTAATAAGAAGCCCATGAACACATCCATTGTGCAAAAGCAGTAGTGACAAGGAAGTTTGCTGTCTCATCCTTTACTAAAACTAGGATTTGCTGTCGAATCAGGAGGCAACAAATTAAAAACTAACAGTGGTTCTTCAGCCACCATGGAAAAAAGCTAAGGAACTTTCTGCTGCAGAACTTCACAAAAGTTTATAATTTGCAAAGATCCAAAAGGCAATTGGACAATTTCACAGAAGCATCACTCATCACGGACTACTGAAAACAAGCCTATCGTCCTCTCAGAAGCCCCCAGGTTGCAACCACTGAAAGCAGGGAAGGATGTGCCTTGGTTTAAAGGGAGAACATACTCATCCTTTGCAGTCCACTGTTAACATCTGACATTGGTATATTCCTTGCATCACTCCCCTTGCTGTTCAACTCTCCTTGTTGAACAGGACAACCGTGGCAAGCAGCTCCTTGCTGCAGTAAACTGTAAAAGGCAGGGGACAGTCCTGGTCTCCTTGCCCTGAGCTGCACTCCTCGCCAGGTACCACAGGTCAGCAGGCAGTTACAACAGGACCCTGCTGCTAACTTGCTAGCATGGTTGATCTTACAGACCAGACAGCCCCCCGGGAACAGAACCTAGCCCATTAAGAACTTAAATCTTTCTTGCCTTTCTGCCCAGCCTTCCACGGCCCAACACTGCAATTCATGCTTTCCAACAGCTACTGCCCCTCAAAGCCAGCCCCTTCTCCTCCCCTGGGGCAGAGGCACGCAGGGTCAGAGGGGCCAGGCAACTCCTCACCTCAGCACTTTGTGCAGCCCCTTCACCTGCTTGATGCAGCTGGTCTATGGTCAGGCTGAATGGGGCTGTGGCAGATGAAGGATTGCCAGCAAAAGGCCATTAGCATGACACAGGTTAAGGCACACAGGATCCTCTGCAACAGTGCCCTCGCTCTCTGTCACCTTGTCCATGGACCAAAGATAGAAGTTCTTGAGTCTCTCTATTTGCCAGCCAAGGCTTGGTAATGGGGAAACTCAGAAAAGTGCCTTGCCAGTCAGGCAAGATGCCTTGGGAATCCTTGTGAGCCATAGCTCACAGGTGCTGCGAGAGCTGCCAATACTTGGGAGCACTCTTCAGCAAGGTATGCAGCAGTCACCCAACCACAAACCCCTCAGTGCAGCAGGGTCTGCCTTGCCCACACTGGCCTCCACTCCCCATGCTGCACAAAGCTGGTAAGGTCATGCCACAGCACTGAACACCAACCAGAGGAATGTTTGTGTGTCTCAGTGAAGATGAGGAGGGGCAGACAAAACCAAGACACCACAGTGGTGGGAAGCCATGGAACTACTAAGAGAGGACAGAAAACAACTCAAGCCAGTTTCCGTGAATTCAGTAATTCCTCTGTGTTTTCTCTTCACAGCAGAGCCAGGCCTTAAGAAACAGGAAAACATCACAAGTCTCAGCTCGTTGGCTTCACTCTGTAATCGTGCTGGAGTTCCCCCACATGTCTTTGTGCTGGTTTTGAATGCAGTAAGCGTTAATTTTTTCCATATTAGCTTGTATGGGACTCTGTTTTGGATTTGTGCTGGAAACAGTGTTGATAATGTAGGGATGTTTCTGTTATTGCTGAGCAGTGCTTACACAGAGTCAAGGCCTTTTCTGCCTCTCACCCCAGCCCACCAGCAAGGAGGCTGGGGGTGCACAAGAAGTTGGGAGGGGACTCAGCTGGGACAGCTGACCCCAACTGACCCAAGGGATATTCCAGACCATATGGCGTCATGCTCAGCATATAAAGCTGGGGGAAGAAGGACATGGGGACATTTGGAGTGATGGCATCTGTCTTCCCAAGTCACCGTTAGGTGTGATGGAGCGCTGCTTTCCTGGAGATGGCTGAACACTGGCCCGCTGGTGGGAGGTGGCAAATGAATTCCTTATTTTGCTATGCTTGCGTAGCTTTTGCTTTACCTATTAAACTGTCTTTATCTCAAGCCACAAGTTTTCTCACTTCTAACCTTCCAGTTCTCTCCCCATCCCACCACTAGGCAGTGAGCGAGTGGCTGTGTGGGACTTAGTTGCTAGCTGGGCTTAAACCACGACAGTCTTCAAGCAGGCTGCTGCTCCATGTACTTGCCCTACAAGAACCATTCTCACAAGCTCTTATCTGAGCAACCAGAAACTTTCAGCAATAAACTAAGTTTATATATTCTGTTTTCTTCTGTTATATTTGCAAGCAGGGTAGCAATGTCTCAAGCAAACCCACTCAGACCCCATCAGGGCCCTTTGAAACCTGCCTTGGGGTTGGTTTCACACTACAACTCACATGCAGTAATTCTCTACCTAGTGTAGCCAGATATAGCATCACTCAGAGCTGACTTACATCCTGCTTGTGACAAGTGCAACAAACTCAGGGCACAGGCAGGACCTCCTGACAGCACTGCTTGCAATAATCTGAATTTGAATGTGTGCAGAATGTAAAAGTTGGTGCTTCTCTCTCTCTCAACATACAAGTAACTTAAACTAAAAGGTCTTGCTCTCCCAGCAAGATATGAGAGCACAGAGGTTGGACGGCCCAGGTCTGCCCCACCATCTGTGCATAAAAGCAGCACTTGAGGGTCCTAGTCATGGGCAAGGGCCACTGTGCCAACAGCTGTAAAAACAGCATTTTAACAGGTACTCATGTTCTTTAACAAAAAAATCTGAGAGTTCATACCAGTTAGCTTAGTGTAGGCTTCCATGTCCTCCATTGCTGTAGAAATCCGGTACTGTTTTCCTCCAGAGCCTTCTATTTTAAAAAACTTGTCTGCTTTTTGAAAGGCTTCCGTAATCCTAGTTTGTGACAAAATTAAGACTTAAGGATAGCATCATTTTGAAACACCCTATTGCTCAAGAGTCAAAAAAGAAATGCATTAGTATGTTATAAATAGAAGACAATAGATGAAACTGCATCCCAAGCACACAGCAGACCCTGATGGCACTGAAACTGCATCCCAAGCACACAGCAGACCCTGATCGCACTGCAGTGTGTGTCTTATCTCCATGCTGTCATTACAATTCAAAAGAGTCTTTCTATTTACTGAAAACAGGTTCAGATCAGACCTTAACCTTCTTTCCATGAATGAGCAAGTCCACTTTGTTCTGCTTCAGACTATGAGTTTAACATCGCATAGATGATTGCAGAACCCTGCAAGACAGTGATATGGTCACTCAGCTGCAATGACACCGCCTCACAGATGACCATATCCTTTTACAGACTCATTGCTCCAGGAGCTAACTGAGAGAATACAAAGCATTGTAAAGGTAAAGCATCATGGACATGTGGTATTTTCAGGCGGGAAAAAATGATGTTCTAAAGATGAAGTTCTTCCAGAGTTCCCTGTACCACGTCATTTCCAGCTCGTACACTCATTTGGATAGGCTGCTATAATTACAGTAAGCCAAGAACTAAATTTCTTGGCTGTTTTACTCCTCACATGTAGGTACTATCAAATCTTAGCATCTTCAGTCTGACTTTTAGAGGATCACTAAACCAGGAGCTGAAGTTTATGAAATGAAAACAGTCACAAATCACTCTTGTGCTGTGTAATCTTCTGCATTCCTTTTTTCTAAATTCAGCAGGTGGTTACTAAGCAGCCAAGATCCTAATAAAAAAAATACTTGGGGATACTAGTATTTCTGCTTTTCAAAAGTAAAAAGAATAATGCTATAGGGAAACTTCTATAGGCATCAACAAGAGAGGTACAAATGCAGGTAGCCAGCTGAGCTTGTCCTGAACAATTCCTGCTGTGACATTATGTAAACACAAAGTCAGGCCTCAGCTGAACTACAGTAAGCTCGCTCTTACTTTACTCTGTTAGTAACCTTGCTCTATTAACCAGCCAGTTTGAGCTAAGTGGTCTCTAACTTATAGATAAAGATTTGACTTCAGCTGTCAGTGGTTAAAACAGCATAAGCACACCCTGGTCCTATGCTTCTTCAGGGCTTTAGTAACTTTCCTCTAGTTGAATTTCACATGGAAGGATGTTTTGTCTTTTTTTTTTTTTTGTTGATCACAGCCTCTATGATACTCTAAGCACTGAGCCTTGCCACAAGAATTGGGTTATGTAGCCCAGGGGCTTTTATTCTATGTCACATCTTATTGATTATCTGAATATTCCAAACAGATATACAGTTTCAAGAATTTAAAAATAAATAGAATGCAAGAAAAGCAAAGTATAATACTTGCATTATTTCAATGATGTTGCCGATCTTATGCTGGTATGCTCGCCGGTGCAGGCAATTCCGTGTGTGGAACATATCATACAAATTTCCAACTTCCTGAATCAAAAAAACCCAATCATCTTTTACTTTTGACATTGACTTAATTTGAAATCTAAAACAATCAAGGAATCAAACGAGTTGTCCCCTACCATTTGCAGCATAGAGCAGAATGGTTATCTTTCACAATTTACAAATTTTGAAACACTCAGGCCGCCATGGGAGAGCAGAGACCTGACAGTGACCCCAGGCAGCCTGGGCAGAGAAGAGGACCTCTTGCTCCTTTAGCAGCCCCTCACCAAAGCCACATTCACCTCTTGCTTAGAAGACTTGGAGCAGGATCATGCACAGCTCATGGTTTTGTAGTCTCCCCTGGAGGGACCCACCACAAGCCCTTTCAAACAGAGGCTTGCTCTGTGCCTCCCTTCCTTAAACCAGTTGCTTCCGAGAACAGCTTTCAAAGCAGCAACTATTCCTGCCTCTCTTGGACTAAAAAAGCATCCAGCAGGTAACCCCAGCACACCACTGCAATCCAGAGTACAGCTGTACCACGCTGTCCAAGGCAGCCTTTACCATGCCCACTATGTTCTCAATGTGCTGCTATACCTCGCATGCATTTTGCTGCTGAGTGTTCCCTCAGTTCACACGCACTGCTTACCTTGTCACGGGTACAGAGATGCTTCTGGTTTTTTACTTCACAGACCCGAGTGAATTTAAGTAATCGCTTATAATCAAAATTATTCTGGATTCCTAGGTGATGGCAATCCCTAAAAATATTACACAGAGAGTGTTTAACAATGAGTTCATACTTGTACATACAGTAGCGTTGTTTCAGTAGGAATTCTTAATAAAAACAAAAACCATAAGATTTGTACCTTGCAAAATAATCCCATTTGTCAACGTCAATGCCATTCTTTTTGTTAGCTACTATCTCATATAGGAAACTTTTCTCCTTTTGTCGACCACGGTAGGGCCACTAACAACAGAAAAAAATCAGAAACGATAAGAAATTAAAGTGTGCAAACAATGTCAGAACAATTTTTTAAAGACAGTGGGAATACACTTTGATTTTCCCTGTGATAAACATACAACACTGAGGCAGCAAAGAACACAAAGACAATAAAAGATCTTTCAGAAGCTGTTGAGCATTAGAAATCCAGAACTAAGGCTTAAGCAGCTGACTTCCCAGAATATCAGGAAGAGTAAGAACCATGTACACAAGTATTTCATTTCCCATTCTACTAAAGCAAAGCCTGCAGCTTTGAAATGCCAAAAAGAAAAANAAAACATCCCTGTTTAAAAAAAAAAAAAAAAAAAAAAAAAGAGAGAAGAATGCATAGCAACAAAGAGGGGAAAAGGCTGGAATCATTTAATCCTCAGGGAACTAGTTAAACCCACAAACGTGTCACTGTCTTGCAGTCTTCTGCAACCAACTATACAGCTTTATAGAACAGAGTTTTAAAACAATTATTCAGAAGTTTTAAACAAAAATTGTTTAAACAGCCAGCTACTTAAACTCCTAACCCACAAGGGATAATTCAGCCATGAGGCAAACAGGAAATCAACACCAAAATAAGAAGATACAAGTTGCACATAAACATTATTTTCTTGAAAATTTAGTGATTCTTCAGCTAAACAAAAAATGCCATAAAGTGGCCTTGAAATTCTGAAGGTGGAAAACATTGTATACAAACAGATAAATGGCTTTCATGTCATCTGCAGTACAGAAAATTTGAAATTTATATGAGTAAGAATGGAAATGTGTATAAGCAGCAGGAAGAGAGCACATCATAGATAAAAATATCCTGTGCTGATCACAGAACTCAGCCACTGGGACAATGTTCAGGACACCATTTATGTTCAATGCATAAACAGCCCATTGTTCGTGTCAGGACCAGAAGCCCTGCAATGTGATAGCATCACAGCACAGATGCCTCGTCAGCAGAAGAGCTTGTACTCTGGTAAGACCACCACAGTACAAATGCCTGCTAGTGGAAGATTCTGCAGCCTAACACCAAGAGGGTGGCAAGAAGGCTGCAACATTATCATGTATGAGACTCCTTTTCCTATTATCCTGCTGGAAAACAGGCATAGAATCCAAACAAGGAAAAACAGACATTGGTAAGAACCTGGCACAAGATCAATGGAAGTGGCAGGCAGCAAGATTTGTATGCAAATGAGCATGAGTGGATAAAAAAAAAAAGCAAACTCACAGACTTTTTAAATGAATACCCCCTTCCTACAAGACCTCAGACTGAATTTTATTGTGCTAAGTTCCCTATGTTTGTCATCAGAGTGCTGGAGTACACATGGTAGAACTACACACTACTACAGCAGAAAATAATGGGTAAAGTGCTAACATTTGTGGGTGATTTGTTTGGGACAACATACAAATTCTGATTAGGAACAGATTGTCATGACAGATCTCCCACTGACGGGTTCTTAATTCTGGTAGCAAATGAATGGGTGTCCTTGAAGAGATGACAAGAGCTGTAAAGTGAGGAGAGAGGACTATAATTCTTTCATAGAGTTGAAAGGATTAATAATCACAATCTCTTCTTCCTTGCCTCTTGAGGCAACACATTTCTTCAAGTCTCTATGTTTGTTACTGCAATAAATCCAAGCATTTTGCTACTCTCATTAAAGCTGATGCGACTCTGGCACTTGGGCCATGCTCTGTATTTACTCATTGTGTCATCTCTGCCAGTTCTCAGCTTTGTTATCCATTATCAGCTTGTTACCCTAAACTCTCTCCATGTTTTCTTCATATGGCCACCTGAAAATATGACCTACCACCACCACCGCCTTCAGGCATCCAGTAAACAGGCTGTTATCCTAACCTGGTCATTTAAGGTTTCCATTAAAAATTCAGTTCTACCAATCTAGTTACAGTGAATTCAGTTCACTAAATACAAATAACATTCTTAAGCTTTCCTCTAATCTGAAGACTTTGAGGTAAGAACTTCTCAGGAAGACGTAAGGACATAACATAGTGAAGCTACCACCTCCTGCCAGCACTGTAAGAAATAAGCACTATACTTCTCTAGCACCTCTTGTGCCAGGACTCCCAGAATTTCATGGGGCTAAAAATAAATATTAAAACATGGTAGAAGCAAAAATTATCCACTCTCTCAGTGAAATTAAAGACATTTATTGGGATAACCACAGGAGCAGTACACTGACTCACCGATTTCTCACAAGCAGTTTCATCTATAGGCCCTCCTATTTGTTCCTTAATGAAGTTCATATCTTCTTCCAGGACAAGACCATATGACTTCATGACTTCTTCTAGTTTATTGGAAGCGATCAGGTGCTCAAACATTTCAACAGAAGCAGTTTCATGCTGTGAAAAAAAAAAAAAAAACCCCACCTAAATGTTGTGTTACAAAGGTTAAGCATCTTTCCTGCAGTGTCACAGCTTTCTCCTAACCCAGCAGCACTGCGTGGCAGGGCACCTGGGCACGGTAGTGTCAAAAGTCCAGCACTTAAGTCATTTTCTGTTCATTTTGTATCTAACCAAACAGGAAATCACTCAGTCTACAGAGTCCAGAAACACACTCTTCAGCAGAGAGCTGTTAACTTTGTATTTTAACAAACAGCAGTAAGACAGTTACAATGCTAAAAGACAAAATAACCAATTCTGCTGTGCAGGAGATTAAGAAGTTCACTCTGGTGATTTTGCTTAGTAATTACAAGCAGAGAGAGGCCTGAAAGGACTGCATTACATTTCATTCACAGAAAACAACCCTTGAAACTCTGTTCAAAGTTTCTGAAAGTTTGAATCACTATTAAATATCCTGGCCTTGAACTAAAACCTTAAACTGGAAAGGAAGCTCTTAGTTGGTATTTTACATCTGTGAAATATATTCTGAAGAAAGCTCACAATACACACTTTAAGGCACAATACTGGCTTAATACGATCAGTGCAGTCCTAATGAACTCTGCCTCTTCAGAGTCATGCTACAGGCACTGACAAGACCGAGACATTTCATTTCTCCTCTGTGTCACTCAGCACGACATCTGCAGGAAGAGGACATGCGTACATAAACCCATCTCATGAAAGTACACAGGAGTTCAAGAGCATTTGCACTTTCCGGGAAGAGATGCTGGTGACAAATATCTGCCCTCACCTCTCCCCCACGCCTTGTTCTACTTTGCTAGTAAGGCTGCATCTGCTCACGGCCACGCTGAGGGGGCTGACATTCCCCAAACAAACAGTTAAAGAGAACAACTAGGAAATCATTACAAGATTAGAAGACAACATTCTGGTTTTTAATTATGCCATCAAAATGATGCAACAAGAAGGGGTGAGGTGACCACTATATTCTCACAAGCACTGGCAGTCTTTAAAGATGAATTATTCTGCCTTTAAAAATTTCAGTTTTCTATTTTTACACTAATAGTGAAAAGCCTACCTTCCACTTCAAATCTGGACGAGTGAGTGGAATAAATCTTCCATCAAACATGTGTGAAAATGGCCCATGACCTTAAAAATAAAGATTACACAGGTTTAATCTGAGACATGGTTGTCAGTAAAAATATTTTGAGCAAGCTAAAGATCTGGATTTTCTTGTATTTGACTTATCTTGATATCATCTATCAGGAAGATTCAGCTATAGCAAGTACACTTTCCTACGACACCTTAAGTACTACTGCAGTTAACATAACCAGTTCCATTACCTACACCACAGGCAAGTACTGCAGCGACACTGAGAGCATTACTCTGAGCCAGCTCTTTAGAAAATAAGTAGTTATAAAATAATTGTAACAATTTTTGAAAGGGTCACTAATTTTCACTCTGAAATGTTTTAAGAGACCTGAGGACATCACAGAACAAAGCGGACACTTTAGCCACAGAGAGCAGAACTCTAAACACCATATGGAAACAAGACAAAAAATTAGCTAAGAGTGGCCTCCACAGTTGTACTCCAAACCAAACAGGAACAGATAAATCCTGTCTCGGAATATAGCCACGCACTGAGCAGCCCAAAACAGCTCTCACATTCTGATCTCACAGCCAGCTTGTCATCCAGGTTAGCTTGTTGCTCTTTGAAAGGTATCTCAAGTGTTGCTTACCCAAATCATGACAAAGCCCAGCAATTTCTACACAGAGGATATCTCGCTGGGTTATATCCAGTTCTGGTTGTCTCTCCTTCAGTGCACGAACCAGACATCCTGCTAGGTAGCCCACCCTGTTGTGGGGTTGGGGGCAGGGGAGGGAAAAAAGTGAATATAGTAGTGTTTTACACTGAACAGAAGAAGAGCAGTTCACCTATGCTATTTTGTTCCATTAAGTCATACCCCTTGTCTGAGAGGTAGCACACTGCAAATACTCAAACCCTGACCTGCAAAAGAATCGCAGACAAGCTATTTCCTGTAGTAGAGTTTTAGTCACCAGTAACACACTCGAAAGCAAAAAAGCATGCCCCAAACATGGAGACAACAGCATCCTGCAGTATTTCATAACGCATAACCATGGAGTAACTATGTAAGCAAACAGCAGTGCCTTATTGACAGTGTGATCTTGAAGCACCACAGCTTACGTATCATCCTTCGACTTCCAGTCAGTGCAACTGCAAAGGCCCACAACAGTCACCAAAGCATTTTGTTCTTCCAAATTGCTATTTTAATAATAGCTTATGACAATTATTTGTCTTCATTAATTTTAGATTTGACATTTTACTGAAGGGTACCTTCTGTTCTCATGATATGAAAACAGTAGGAACAAACATACAGCATATTCTATAAACTGTTTACAAGCGCTACACCAGCTTCCTTTTCTACTTGCCTCAATAGTCCCCCTTGCAGAACACCTTAAAGCAAGACAAGGTTTTATATGACAAGGTAGTAACTTTTATTGGACCAAATTTTACTGTTTGGTGTTTTTTTACTAGACCCATAAGCATACAATGCTCATTTTTTCTATTTTAACACTGTAAAAATCTCCACAATGATATACAAGTTGAGAACAAATGTCCTAAGTTTACCTACATAGATTAATTGGACTGTTTAAAAGGAAAGATTGTTGATACCACTGAAGTTTACAGACTCCTAATGTGAAAGCTTTGCTCATATCCCTCACGTTTTTGCCTTTTCAGGTTTACCAGATGCAATCAATTCCAGCTAGCCTCACTGATTTGACTCTTTTGCAACATCCATTTGCATCTTGTTAGCATCACCAAGCAGGGACAGAAGCCAGACTTACTCCACAATATTTCAGCACTAACAAAAGCAACTTTAGGCTGGCCAGATCACCTGAACAAAAACCACTGACTAGTTTAAATTTCTCTGCACCTTGGGATATACCTCTAAAACAAGCTTAAATTTGTCATTAATCAGCTTCTCTGTGGAGCATGAACAACCTAACAACACTGCAGGAATCCCCATGTCTATCATCTGTTTCTGTTTAACTTTTATTACAGCTAACAGCCTGACAATCTGCCATCTATTGCATAAAGCACACATAACTAACTACAAATGCAAACATTACAGATAAAATGGGGTTTAGCTGTGCTGGACAATATGAGGGGATTACAACTGTCTGGCATGTGATTTATAGCAGCCCTGGTACGCTTCCCAGGTTTCTGCTTTAAAACTCAAATTTTGAGCAGGAAGAACATAAAGCACTGTCTTTATTAAATGAAGTTCAAGGGAACAGCCCATAATCACACAGGATATCCAGGAACGTTTGTGAGACCAAAAATGCCACCACAGCAGTTTTCACCAATGCTCAAAAGACAGTGATGCCCCTTGGCTGGCACTCCATGTTCCAAACTCGGAGAAATCCAAATGCAAGAGATGTGCATGCAAGACCACATCACCTTACCCTATAGAGTGTTCAAAGCGGTTGTGAGAGGCTCCTGGAAAAACAAAATAAGTGCCACCCAGCTGCTTAATGTATCGGAGACGCTGAAACTGAGGTGTGTCGATGATCCGAACAAGAAGGGGATGTATTTCAATGTGCCCGTGAATTGGATCGTTAAAAACCTACAAAAGCCAAACAATAGTGTAATTAATATTTAAAATTTGACTTTGAAAAGAAACAGGCACCAAGGTAAAGGATACCTAGAATGGTCAGGTATTTGGTGGGAGAGGGAGATTGTCTTCTCCTGTAAAAAAGCTGTATCCTGCCTAACCTATATCAAGATTTATCTTGGAGAGCTACTTAAGCATGACATCAAAAAAGACAAAGCTGCATATTTCAAAGGGCAAGGGAATTAAAGTAAAAATCTCTAAAAATGTTATCTGCACCTGTGTAATTCCAAAACTTAACACTTGAGAAAACCACTGTCTTTATTCTGCTATTCCAGTTAAAGCAGGATACTGCAATACATGTCTGAGATACCCAATAAGAAGTGTTTGGTTTGACGTTGTTTATGTTTTTTAAAGTCAAGTGAAATTTTGCAGAGTGGAAATTACGATTCTACCTTTTTCATAAAACAAAATGCAAAACCCAAGATAATTGAAATATGAAAGAAGTACACGTTTTAAGAGACATCTGAGTAACTATAGTGACTTACTAGAGAAGATAAACACACACATTTAATCTTTGCCTCAAAGCAGCAGATAAAACCATTTCATCACACACATATCTTGGTGTGAGGCACATATTTGCCTCATTACTGAGGCAAATAAGGTTTTTCTGTGTTCTCTCTACTCTCAGTCACTGAGCTGACAGGGCTCTAGCAGGTGTGCAGACTACTAAGGAATGCATGCAGCCCTGGCCCAAGTTAAACCAACATATACCACTGTGAGAAATTGTTGGACATGGCAAACAGTGGAAGTGAGGAGGAGTCTGTTAACCCAGGCCTGGGGCTAAACTAATAAAAAAAAACAAGGGGAGGCTCTACACAAAGAGATGTAGAAAGGGGGGGGAGCTTCTCAACACATTTCAAACACCTCATCTGCTCATTCAATCTCTCACAACAGCCAGGTGCCCACATTAACCTCACAGCTGATGAATTTAACAATTTTTCTGGTTAATGTGGTTTTTCAAAGACCACCCACTATCAAGGAGAAGGGCTCAGAGTTTGCTGCTCTGCAAAGGAAAGGCACCACCACAGCACCAGCTGGCACCACCAAGCCAAAAGGAGGGGAGGCAGAGAGACAGGGAGAGAAACGGAGCTGCGAAGCACCAGCAAGGCCCAGGAAGTGGTGTCCTCACGACACGGCACTGGGACTACCTTCATTACATCCACGTGCTGCTGTCTTAGTTTGTTCAGGCAGGCCAGCACTTTCAGTCTCTCAGCAGGGAGGCTAGAAAGGAAAAAAAAAGACATTGAGAGCAAAGCTTGCAATGCATTTCCTTTTACAATTTGCAGTACATATGGAATTACTTGTGCAAGTTCATGTTACTCTGATATTTGTTGACCCTTTTACAGAAATACATATTTCTGCAGCTTTTTTGGAAAAATATTGAAAGCAATTATCCTTCTAAAGTCAAGTATGGAAGGAAGAGAAGAAATAGCTACAGAAGTTGCCTGTAAAGCAGTGTAAGTGCTTCTCCCACTTACACAGAACCAAGAAATAGAAATACCAGGAAATACACAATTTTTTCATCAATTTCTTTCAGGGAAAGTCACATTTGGGGATAAGTCCTTTAAATTTATGGGAAAGACAACATGCAGTGCATGAATAACTGACATTTTTTAAAGTTGAAAAATTCCTTAAACTAAAATGTCAAAGACCAATAAACAATTTCTATAAAGATTTCTTTCAGTTAGTCAACTGTGTATTAAGTTTAATTTTGCCAGATTAACTTGAATTTTACATAAATTAATTTCAACACCAACAGCAGAACCACCAGAGCTTAAAAGATGTTCTAATTTTGTTGAAAACTGATTCTTCTATTTTGTAAAGATATTTTGCTGTCATTCTTAATAAATTATGAAAGGTCACCTTCACCACACACAAGTAAACTTTCAATGCAGGTACTCTGCTGTAGCCACGGTAGTCTAGGAGCACAAGCAGGACAAGTCTGGAGGGAGAGCTAATACACTCTGTTACACCCACTTTTATTAACTCTGTCTGCAAGCCTTGTCCTTGAGCAAAATGGCTTCACGCTCAGCATGACAGCAAATACTTTATCACGAGAAAGTATGATTTGCTACCTTTACACTCTTCAGCAGGTAACCACCCTGAGATCAGTTTTATATCAGTCTTTCAATTTAAACTTTAACAGAAAGCAATACTATAAAATGTTAACTATTAGCAAAAGATACTGCTTGATGCACTACATAATTTCATCCAAATCATTGAATAATTCACAATCTATAAAATATTAAACACGTATGTCTGAGCTACCGGTGAGCAGTTTTTGTCTTAACCACTTAGTACCCCTTTCCCTAACAGGGAGCTCTCGGGCTGCAGCCTCTGCTGCTCACAGACAGTCACAAGTCTTTAGCTGCCCCCACTTGCAAGCAAGATGAAGAGCACCAGTGGTGATGCTCTGACCAGTGAGTCACAGCAAGTGACTCACATCCCAAGTAGCTCAGTCTGTAGGAACAGTCACAAACCCCCAGGTACTTACTAGGGAGTTCCTGAAAAAGCCCACTATTTATAGGGCAACAAAGGCTATTTGCACTATTTACAGGGCTAACACTGAGGACAAGAGGAGAAGCACCTGCATCTGCCCGTCTTTCTTGCTCTCTGCTAAGAGAAGATTAACTTTGGCATGGTGGAGGAGCCGAGGAACCCTTCTGCAGCCAGCAAACCAGAAGCTTGTACACACCTATCCTTACGCTCCCAGGAAAAGCAACCACCAACTGCTCTTTGAGCTCTATCCTGAAAATGGGACCAAGAATAATCAACTGCTTTTTCTAAGAAATGTGTAACCTTTCCAACCAAAAGTGTGGCTAGCTCAGGCAGGACTAGCGCTTGGGCTGGTAACCAAGCATCTCCATCACCACCTGCAAAAACAGTTCAGGGACAGCAAAGTCAGAACCAGTCTGCTTCCAGCCATCTATGTTCATTTTACTTCTGTGAAGAAGTTGCCTCTCAAGACACTTAGCTAACATGCAGACCCACACCTGGACTAGAGCATCTTTGCTTCGGCAGACTTGAAAAATTAACACCCAAACTTGATGTACAGAGATGACCCTCCGGTTCTTAATTACAACTGAGGTCTTCAGTGGGTATCACTTCAAAGCATGCTGACAATGGAGATCAAACATCACAAGCATGTTTTTGAGTGAGCTGTAATGCTGCAAGAGGTACAGCAGCACCAGCATATAGTCATGCAATAGACCTCAGGTAACAATTGCCCAAAAATGATACTCTGGGCCACGCAAAGTATACGAGGTAGGACTTCATGACATTTTTGAGAAGGTGAGGCAATCCAAAGCAGCGCTCAATGTTAAGTGAGGGACAGCGCTGCTGAGTACAGGGCACAGCCTGTTGATTTCAAGTACTTGATTATACTTTTAAATGCCACAAAAATTCAGGAGCGAGGAGAAAATTAACTGGAAAATAGCCAGGTACGTAAGGAGGAAGGCGTGTGGGCACCTACCATCTTGAGAAATTACCGATGACTGCAACTAGAGGAAGAGCAGAGAAAGGACAGCTCTGTACTAGTGACAGTACAGTTTATTATACAACTACCTAAGCAAACATTGTCCCCAAAGAGCATAGCCTAATGTGCTGCTTTGCTCCAGAAACTCACCTGCAGCAGGGCTGAATTAAACAGTGCTAACACAGCTGTCTGCACTGTATGTGCTGGAGTCACCCCAGGACAGATCGGTGCTGCACATGGGCGAGAGAGCAGCAAAAGGCATAGGCCTGACCAGGGAGGCTGGGAAGTCCCCACCTGACATACCACGTCACTGGCCTACTTGTCTTGTCATCTTGCCCTGCCTCTGGGAACACTAACCCTTGTTTTGGGTTTGGCCACCAGCTGACAAAGCGTGCTGTCAGTACAGTCCTGGTGTGACTGATCACCTGAACGTCGCACCACAGACAGCTCTCTATCCTTCTTCAGATAGAAAAAAACACCGGGGGATTTTTTCACCTGGTGTCTACATGGTATGACCGCCTCAATCAAGAGATTACACACAAATCGTGTGTTGGTACTGTGGTTTTCCAGAGCTCTGCAGCCAATACTGCTGGCTGTCTTTGAAAGGGTGAGAACTGACACTTCCCCATGCACTCCCCTCCACCCCTCCCTGCTTTGCTCACACCTTCCCTCATGCCACAGGTGACAAGGATGAGAAAAACCCTTTCCTGCATCCACTAGGAACTTAACTATTCCAGAGAGGTCAGCCAGACAGCCCTACCCATCATTTGTATTTAGCATGCAGCATGCCACACGCCACACAAAACATCCACTTCCAGGAACATGAGAACGCATGAGAAACCCATAGCACTGCCTCCAGGCCCTTGTCATCCCAACCCCTCTCAGATGAATGTCCAGGGGTGGCAGGGAACTAAACATACACGTTCATTACTGGCCTGTCACAGAGAAATGATGAAAGTTACTGTAGGACACAGCGTGCAGTGGAAAAATGCGCGCAAAGGGATCATTCTCTAGCACAAAGTTAAGATGTTTTAAAAAAGCAGAAGGCTCTAGCAATTTCTCATCCAACTCACAACATTTTCAGCTGAACAGAAACAAGATGTCAGATCTCATTGAAGTAAACACCTCATAAAAAACCCCCCACAAGCATGTCATTCCATACACCCAGCACCATCCACTCTCCATACGGACTCTTCACAGCCATTTGACTCTACTGCCTGTACCACATGCTTGGAGGGAGTTCCTTGCTACCCTGTCCTGCCTGCCTACATTCAGCACTAACAGAACCTGACCAACAAGTTTCTGACGACCCACAGAGCAGCCTGCAGATGTCCAGTGTGCCCGAGCATCCGTAGTGGCACTTGATGCTCAGACAGTCAGCGAGGTACTAAAAGCAACCAGCCTCCTGATAGTCTCTAAACAAAAACTATGCATCTGCTTGTTATTTCAATTAGACAATTACCTTATACTTCAGAAGCAAATAAAGCCTTTAGCTGCCTTCCTCATGATACCACACCATTTCTATCTGCACACTTCAAACAGCTGCAGTTAAAACCCTTCTTCCAAAAAAACCCAAAATACCTTAATGACTCCTGCCAACATCTTATTTCCTCCAAAGCACAACCCTTGTCATCTTGAGCCACGCCAGCTCTTCTTTCTCTACCAATTGCCACACCTAGATGCCTGGTCTTTCAACTCACCCTTCACAAGTTGTGAGCACAGCTGGGATGTCTCGATATAATAGAGATGAGGCCCTTCATCCTCAGCATGGTGTTAGCTCTGTCAAGTTTTCAGCCAAGGAGCCAGCCTGCACACCAAAGTACTCAAAACCCCCAGCAGACAAGCACAGCTCTGCACTTGTGGATGCCTGCCAGAAAACCACACTCCAAACTGCCTTAGGTCCCCTAACCACAACATTAGCAAACAGCTTGAGCAGAACAGTTGGGTTTTGAGAGACATTTGAAAGAAACAGCGAGAACAAGGTTAGCAAAGGAGTAAAGAAAAGACATTTAAAGATTAAAAAGTGCCAGGAAGTATGTGGTGAGCAAGCAGCCTCACATCTCAGGAGAGGTGAGCAAAGACAACCAACCCCAGTGGGGCAGAGAAGGGGCAGCAGCGGCCCTTCAGACACATAGGATGACAGGATGCATTTATACTCTCTTCTGTTTCAGAAGAGCAAGAAAGTATATTCACCACCAGAAGAATTACAAGGTTTTGGGGACCAGTCATTTTCCTCACTGCTGGGAACAACCTTTACACACTTTAAGACAGCATTCAGCTTTTCTGTGCTCGTGGCAGGTGAGCACTACCAAGCCAGGAATAAGACTTAGCTAGACTGCCTGCTCCCTGCAGCCAAGTGCTGTGGCAGCTCATGCTGGCCACTGAACTCTGCCACTCACCCACAGGCCTGTATTCTGTCAGGACACACACAACAAAATCTCTTTCCCGTAACAGTCCACCTTATTGTAGCAGGCACAACAAAGAGTGAAGTCCCAGCAACTGTTGCAAGATTAAAATTTCAAGGCCTGTGACTTATCTCAGGGAGATTGGTGCAACCCAGCCTCCGCAAAGCAGCGCCTACTTGCTATTTTAAAAATTGTTACTTCTGTCACTACAAGAATCGGAGCAGCATTAACTTTAGGCTGAGAATAGAGTTCTCATCAAAACCCCTGGAGTTTACACCAGTATTCCTATTAGTACTTAAAAGGTTATCGTGTTACTGGTGGTATTTTCATGAAAGCTTTTTAAATGCATTTTTTTCCTTCTCATGGTTCATGGGCAACTAGCTGGATGCTGGCTGTGCTGGGATCAGCAGGGGAACTGGTAAACTGTTCTGGAGGATCCGAGGTCAGCTACACAGAGCCCGTTCCATCGCATACACCCGCTCCGTCTGTCCTTACAGCCAAGCTCTCGGGCATTAGGGGTGGAAACGGGACAAAGCCATCCTGTTAGGTCAGGAAACGTCTTTCTCCCGGAGCTGCGAGGTGGGGACCGGCCGGCAGCGGCTCCCGTCACCCCGGCGCCCTGCAGGGACCTCCCCACCGTGAAGCCCCTCGCTAAACGTCCTCCTAAACGTCCCGAAGGAGAAGCCGTTCCCGAGGGCGGTGGGGAACCCCCCGAGGGCCGGCCCCACCGCCCAGAGCCCGGCCAGCACCCGGGGGCTCACCCAGACAGGGCGCGGGCCGCCTCCCGCCGCCCGGGCCCGCACGGGGAGGCTCTCACCAGACGCGGGTGACCTCGAAGGCGCAGGCCGGCAGGTCCAGCAGCATGCTCCCGGTGACTCCGCTCTCTGCGGGGGCAAGCACAGCGTCAGAGGAGGGGCCCGGCCGCCCCGAGGGGCTGCCTGACCCNNCCCCCCCCCCGCCCCCCGGCCCGCCGTTACCTCGGAAGCGGCGCAGCAGGCTGGGCTCGCCGACGCCGCAGCGCGAAAGGTGCTGGCAGAGCCGCTCCGTGTCCCACAGCCGCGGGTCGCAGCGGTCGCTCTCCGCCGTGGGGCCGCGGGGCCCCTCAGGGGAACCCTCGCGCCGCGCTCGCTTGGCGGGAGCCGCGCCCCAGCCCGTCACCGCTACC
>VYZV01015297.1:133743-155895 GCA_013401275.1 Pandion haliaetus | reverse complement strand
AAACCCCACCACACAAACCCATAACAATGCCCCACAGTTCCCGGAAGGTAGAATTCAAAGCACCCACAATGCTCCCAGCTCTGCTGTGTTTCTAATCAGGGGCTCCCAGGGTCACGAATTAGAAGTGCTGATTAAGTCTGCTGCTCTGTCTACAACATCTGGGTGCAAGCCTGGGCCCGTGTTTCTAACACCTGCTATGAGCAGGTCATCCCAGCCTTTGCATTCAGTTCATCTCCGCTCACAACATCTGGCTCTGAGCTCAATCCAGTTTCTTTAGACAGTGCACACACATGTTGGTTGAGTATGGATTCAGGCTCCTGGCATAGTTCCAGCTCTTCAGCAAACAATAGCTAACTAAATTAATTCATGAAACAGAACACAGTATTAAGAATTGCACTTCAACACCACAGAATTGTGTTATTAGAGATCTCATTCACAAGGCACTGTAAAGCAAGACTTTTAAACTACATCCATGTTCTGTCCTTATTCCAGAGAGAAAAGAACTGAATACTTATTAAATACATGCATTATGGACTTTTTTGGTTCATTTCTCATTGCTCTTTTTTTTTCCCAAAAAAACGACAATACCAGAATTTACATATTCAACCTGAAAGCTGAACTCTAAATGCTCCTCACTGGGCAAAGCATGTCTGTTGTTATCTGTTTGGTTAACTAAGAAGGGGCACTGATAGGCTCCAGAGGGAGCTGAGTTCAGTCAGCTCATATGTCTCCCTCAGCTGGCAACGGCAAAACTCTCTGGTACCGAATGTGAGGGCCACAAAGAAGACCAGAGGGCTGGAACACCTCTTCTACAGAAAGAGGCTGGGAGAGTTGAGGTTGTTCAGCCTGGAGAAGGCGGCTCTGGGGAGACCCTGTTGTGGCCTTTCAAGACTTAAAGGGGGCTTATAAGAAATATGGACAAAGAGTTTTTACCAGGGCCTGCAGTGATAGGACAACGGGTAACGGTTTTAAACTAAAAGCAGGTAGGTTTAGACTAGATGTAAGGAAGAAGTTCTTTACTATGAGGGTGGTGAGACACTGGCACAGGTTGTCCAGAGACGCTGTGGATGCCCCATCCCTGGAAGTGTTCAAGGCCAGGTTGGATGGGGCTTTGAGCAACCTGGTCTAGTGGAAGGTGTCCCTGCCCATGGCAGGGGGGTTGGAACTAGATGATCTTTAAGGGTTCCTTCGAACCCAAACCCATTCTGACTCTATGAATTGAATAGAAAGTGCAATGTGGAATTGAGAAAAAGACGGCGAAAACTCATCCTCATCTTTCTTGCACTACCTTGTACTCTCTCACCCAAAGTGTCATCTGATGGCCCAAAACTTGAACAGATTGTGGTGAGTTGACCATGGCTGGCTGCCAGATGCCCACCCAGCCACTCTCTCATTCTCCCTTCTCAATGGGACAGGGGGAGAAAACAAGATGAAAAATAATACAAGACTCCATTCTGTTCTATAACATGCTGACAGCACAGGACTCCTACTAAATTAACATAAAAATATAATCAAGCATCTATGTCAATTCATACCTTATTAATCCACTTTTCCCTGTTAAGGAATACAAGCTTTTCGGTTTGGTTCAGTCAATGTGATAAAGACATACATACTGTGATAGGCACATTTGGGAGTAAGATGTATGGTTTTGTGTTACGTTTGGGACCTCAGAAGATTTGATCATTCTTCTGTAAATAGCTTCTATTTAAGAGGCTTTGGCTTGGATTTTCTGCACGATAGTTTATTCTATGTGGCACTGTCCAGGCTCAACTTCACTACGTTCTTTGGAGTCAGTGAGATGAAAAGACTCAGCTGTGCCTGGGTTCTGCTGGCTCTTCCTCGATTTTTTATTACTCACCTCTCTTGACTGATGTTGGCTGACATACACACATCTAAAGTCATTCCCTGCTGTGCAGGAATGCTCTGAGATGACAGACGTGAATCTCCTAACTCTTCAGATGCCCTCTTTAGCGCAGGAGCAGGGGGTAGGAGGAGAGTCGATCCCAGCAATGACAACACCTCATCACTTAGCAGCATCTCACTGGGGACCCTGGACAAGAAACGTGACTACAAGTCTCAAAGACTGAACTTGATATACGTAAACCTTGATATGGGTAAACATTTCTTGATACCGTATAGTGTAAAAATGTCCCCTCTGAATTGCTGAGAGTGGAAAATGAAGTCATAGCTCTCCATGGCACAGCATCTTGGCAGGATGCAGTAACTGTATTTGTGAAAAAACCTTAACAAAGTGATGTGAACATGCTAGACAGTAAAATAAAACTATATCCACCAGACTATGGTTAGCTACAAATCCCACAGGGAGAAGAAAAGTTCAAGGAGACAGAAACATAATTAAATACTTTTGTTTAACTTTAGTGGTATCAGTTTCCTTCTGAGATGTCTATCTCTTAAGAGCCTCTATTCTAAACCTGAGCTCATTTAATGATAATCTGGGGAAGAAGTCTACAAGAGTTTCTTCTTGTCTGCTATTGCTGTTCCTCCCCTACACTCTTTTCCATCCTAAGCTGCATTTGGCCAGCAGGTCCCACCCTACCTTCTGGAGACACCAGTGGGAAGGTGAAGCTGAGCTAGATGATTTCTGCCCCACGACACACAGCATGGACTGTATCAGAGAGCTCAAGTTTGTAAAATGTAGCTGGCTGGAAAAAGAAAGCAGCAGCCTGTTTCTAAATAGTAAGAGCAGCTTTTTTTTTTTTTTGTTAAACAAGCAGCATAGAAATATTGTTATCCTCAGTAGGCACCGAATAAAAGAAAAATGGTAAAGCATTACCATATTATTGGCTGTCTGTTTTGTTTTCCATTTACCACAAAAATAGAACAATAATAATTATGAGATATGCAAAGGAACTGTCAAAACACATGGAAAAATAAAACTGGAAATAAAGAAATTAAACATGAAATGTGTTAAGAAATTTGGCTCCTGTATAAACATTTCATAACGCGGGCTGTCACAGCTGCTTATGCATCCTGGTAATGAAAGCCTAAAACCACAATATTTACAGCAAGATACGCTAAAAACATCTGGTTGTACTGGTAACACTGCGCATGGCTTAGGCTGATTGCTCTTTCAGTACAAAGTGTGTGAGAAGCACCCGAACACCTTATTAACCATCTGCCACTGAACCAATGCTTCTTGCTATTACCATGAAAAAAAAGCAATGGGTTTGTAAATGGCTGGGGCAGAGCCGGTAGCCTGCAAATGGTCAGTCACGGACCAGCATCCCCGCATCAGCCACCCGCTCCTGCAAGGTAAATGCTCTGGACCTGGTGGGGTAGCGGGTTGTGCTGCCTAGGGATGAGGATCACGCAGGCTTTGGGTTGCATGTGGGGACCTGCACCCCAGCCCACTTTGTCATGCTGCAGAGAGGAGTCATGAGGTGGGGTGCTTATCCGCCCAGAAGGTAGCTGCGAGCACTTGATCACAACTCGGTTGAAAGCATGAAGCGAGAAGCCTCCAGTCATTTCGCTCAGAGGCTATACTGGTCATGAGCTCCCAGTTCACAAACCCCTGCAGCATCCAGGACAAGGGGTGAGCACAAGCTCCAGCTCTGCTCCGAACAGGATGAGCATCTCTGACTGTGTTACAGCACCCACAGAAAAACTCCTGCAGAAATCTTGTCCCACAGGAAAGACACTCCCGTTGTCTGACCAATGCAGTGATGGAGGAAGACAAATGAAAGCACCTGAGGAATGAATTTGTATGAGGTAGAAAACAGGTGCGGTTTTTACAGTTACCACAGAAAACTGGCACGAACAGCACCATCCTGATATGCACAGTTATCCCGAGGAATGCCACTGGGGAGAACCAGCAAACCAGCCACAGCCTCGCTGAGGACTTCTCTGGAAGACAAGATACCACCGCACCTAATGCCTTGGCCGCACGCTGGCAAGACCTGAGCCCACAGATGAAACACTTCCAGTGCTGGAAGTGAAGGAGGCAGGAATATCTTCTTGAGAAGCCCGAATCATTACAAAGAACTACTTCTAACGGTGATGGAAGTTGAAAGCTAGTACGAGGATGTTAAAAAACAAGCCAATAAAACTCTTGGAGTGGGTAATTAAAAGTGGTGAAGAAGTGTTCACCCAGGCATGTAATAATTTTGTTAATGTGATTTGGAAGGCTGAGAACTAAGATTTGGATACACACCTCAACAGCTTCTATTGATAACAAAGCAGACCCAGCTGTCTGAAAAAATATCAGCATCATCTCATTATTGGCAGATCCTGTGGCAATGTTGCTGTATATCATGCAGAGGACAGTACTTCAGATAGACAACTTTCTGCCTGATGAGCAAATAAGACATAGGCAGAGAAGAGAGATGGTGGAGCAAATGTTAAATTTTTACACACTGGAAAATGATAGGAAGGCAGTTCTTATTCACTTCTAAAACTGAAATGATCTGAAAATATTAGAGGCTTTGGTAGAGTGTGATTCTATAGCATTTCCAGAATTTCAGTGGTTCAGTGGTTTTAATGCCTTTACAGTCAGTAAATTTTAATCTTTTCATGATTACCTATTTTATATCTACATAAATATAGTTACAAAAACCAGATATAGAATAGCTAATGGTTACATATGCCAAAGCAAAGCTTTTCAGTTATTTTTTACTCACCAATAAAACAGGTTTTATTTTATTCAAATTATTAATGGATTTATGCTGGTTTATCAAATTGATTTTATCAAGATGACTATGAACGAAACACATTTTAAACATTTGCCACATTTAGCTTCAAAATTTTCTAAATCAAACTTTTTTCATTTTAGAGTTCCAAATAATATTTCAAGATAAAATTTCATGTTGACATTTTTAAAAGTTTTTTATACAGCGAGGCATGTGACACAGAAGGTTACTTTCTCTACCCAAATTAGTATTTTATTTTCCCAAAAAACAGGGTGATAAAAAGCCCAGAGGGGGACTCTGGTTCTTGCTTTCACTAGGCCTATGAGGAGAAGTTTCTTTTTCACTTTTTTCCTGTGTCAGTATTTGCCCTTTACTTCCAGTTGCCACGTCACGTGAAGGATATTGCGCACACCAAATGTGCCAGGTATTGCCACGTACCTGCATGGCCGCTTGCCAAGCTCCTGAGCTCCTGAAAACCAAGCCCGTGATGAAGGAGATGGCAACACAGGCGGAGGAGGACCACTGGGAAGGATTCAGCCCAGGTCCTGCCCACCACCAGAATCAACCAGAAAACACCCAAATCAGAGTACAGCCTCATACTCTAGGTCCTGGGTGCTTCACTCTCTTCGCACTCTTTCCCCAGGGATTTTGGGGTCAAGCCTGCAGTAATGTAATTTCCTTATACAACACCCCTGGGAGATCTCTGGGAAGCAGCACAACTCCCTGTTTGCCGGAAATCACAGCTGTGGGCATCACACCTGAAAGCACAGCCAAAGGTGAGGGTGCTAAGGCAAGGTTGTCCCCTGATTTTCCCAAGGGAGGGGATGTTGCAGCATCTGTCTCCATGACCTGAAGAAACAGGGCTGAAAAATCAGGTGCCAGCATGAGACCCCAGCCCTGGAAATCGCTGTAGCTCCTAGCAGTATCATGATGTGTAACTGGCTTGCAAGTGCAACTTTCCTTTCTGAATAAAATGCAAAAATGGAAAAGATGCCCCAGTGTTAGAAGCATTTATATATAACCTTAATTGCCTATGTATGGCAACTGCAGGACATCAACACAGCAGGGAAAGCAAAGGGGTTGCACTGTTTTTCCTTTGGTTGAATACCCCTTTTCAGCACTGGAGCATTTTATCTCACGGGCCCTACTGTGGATGGGAAACAGCCACGACCACGTGCAGCTGCTGTTGGCTAAAGAAACCTGCAGCCACTTGGTCTCCCTGTGGAACAGACCCACAACTTTTCCTGCCATGGCAGTGGCAATGGCAATGCAAAGAGCAGAAATCTTTGTACAGCTCCTTAATTTACCTCCAGTTACACTGTGGGGATCAGTATGTCTTCAATGCAAACAGATCAAAAACCTTCCCAGATAATGTATATAAACTCTTTCCTTTTCATAAGAAACTTGTAAATGGGGGGGTGGGGTGGGGTGGGGTGTTGTTTAAAACTGCATTTTGTGACACAAACTTGAAGAGTCACCCTAATAATTTATTACCTATGAGGGTTGAATTCCCAAAGCATGTTATGTGGAAAGGATCGTGCTAACTGCTATTTCAAAGAGTATGGGATTTGGGATTAAAGATTCTCATTATCAAAACTGACAAATTATTTTAATTATTAACATCAATCAAGTCTCCACAAGGCATAAGCCTTAATAGTTGTTTTCAAGACTTCTTTTTTAACATTTCTATTTGCTTTCAAATGTTCACTGTTGGATAAGACAACATACTCTGATATAAGCAATCCTATTAATCAGATCCCCCCTCAAAAGGCAGAAGTCTCTGATCGTCTTAGCAATGGCAATCAGGAAATTGATTCGATAACAACAGCAACTTATCTTGCACAAATGTTTGGTTTTATTTTAATTCCAGATAAGTACACCTGGTTAAAGGTATAGGGACAGCTCATACTTTCCGAGGCACAATGTTATTCAATTCAGGACTTCAAAGAAAAACAGCAGAACCTCAGGGAAAGCCACTGTGAAGAGAGACAGTATTAGGTGAGGGCTGTTAAGTCGTAAGAGCTGGTAAATCGAGCAAAGCAAGACCTCACCCCAGAGCTCCAGTCCATGTAGATCTATAATGCCACAGCCATGAGCAAAACACAGGCAATACGAGAAAACCTTGACTCAAAAGCCCAAAGGAGAGAAATTTATCACTGATCATCCCAAGGCAACATAAAGCAAATGAAAATGGCAAGAAAGCAAGCAGTAAAGAAGTTTTCTTGGAGGCAGGTATAGTCAAGGCAAAAACTGATTCCTGCCAAACAAGTGCAAACAACCAGAAGAAAACTGACACGCCAACCCAAGTCCATGCTGCCATAGCTCAGCCCACCTGTTATCTATGGACACGTTACCCCAGGGCTGACCCGCAACACAAGGCACGGGGACAGCCCTCTGCTCTCTGCCTTTTGCCCCTGGATGCTAGCAGGGCAACCAGGCATGCACCGCTTCACCACTTGACATTCACACTTGTGCATTAGTGGCGCAGTGCCGGTAATGTAAATAGGAGTTAGTAGCGAAGGTGAGAGATGCACCATTAGCTCCTGTTGTTCTCCTCTGTCAGAAGGGAGAGAGCAGCAAAGGGATCCTGTCCATCCTTTCTCAGCACCTTCACCCTGCGGAGCCCAGCCAGCAACTCCCGATGTCCCTCTCTATCAAAAAACATGAACTGCCGTTTATCATAACGTCTGCAACAGCTGGACGGTAGATGTGCTGGGCCCCAAAACACTGCTTAATTTATTTCTGTGCAGCACAAAATCTTGACATAGAAAGGGGATTGTGAAATGTTTCCAAAATGATTGTTGGGTTTTTTGCTAAGACTGCTAAATCTTTCCTGCCTTCCAAAAAACATCTGGGAGACAGAAAAAAAATATATTTAGTTATAACACTCAAACATGAAAAAAGTTCATAAATTTGCTTCCTATTGAGCAAAACTCAGAAACTCAGAAGCTTTGTCTACTCCAGCAAATTTACCCGCTGCTGATAAAGCAGTTACAACTGGTGCTGAACCCAGTTTAACTTCAAGTGTAGCCAACGGTAAACTGTCTTTCCACATCATTTTCTGAATTCTACTGAATTCAACGGCAGGTAAATGTGTCAGTTCTTAACTGAATACCTAAATATGCATTTAGGACCCTAATTTTAGATTGCTACGTTTGAACATTTCAGTTTGAACCACCACCAGTTCTGTAATGCTGTCAAACTTTCAAAAACATGACTGCAGTCAAACTTTCAGAAACATTACTGCAGATATACAGAGGCAACCCATCAGTAAAAACCAAAGCACGTGTAAAGCATTATCACAAATTCTGCCCATTTGCTTTAACTCCAGTAAAAACCATCTTCCGTAATTTGATCTACATTTCCAAAATATTTTTCCTTGTGATTTGGGACCTAAGGGGGGGTGACACATGACCACTTTCAATTTGTTTTAAAAAACAGTGGCAAGACAAAAACTGTGGTAAAATCCAGACTGGGCTCTGGACTAGAAGACCCTGGTTACATCAGTTACGATGACCTACTGAAGGGCATGAAGCTCGGTGTGTTTTTATTCACAGTTGCACTTTCCTACCAGGCTCTGTAAACTACATGAAGTAGGTTTCCAGGTGTAATTCCAGCTGTTAGGAAGGCAGAAGGAACATATATAATTATCCCACTCAAGCCACTCTGACTGACCGAGAAGCTAGAAGTTCAGATGCCGTGCTGTGCGCCGTGCATCACACGTCTGTGGTGGCTGAGGGCTCACCAAGGGCAAGCTGGCAAGGAAGCTCTCATCTAAGAGCACAGAAGGCAGAATGCAAAATCTTATTATTCAGAAAGGTCAAGCACAACTAATGCATTACCTGCCTGCTGCTACTGATCTTGAAAGTGTACTACAAGTACTTCACAGTGACCAGTGCTCTGTAAATAATTACATTTGTTCCGCTTAAAAAAATTTGTATATATTGCTCAAAAACATTTGCAGCAACTTGTCTATCAAAAGCTTGCATCCCCATTTTCATAAATCAACTGAAATTTGATTTAGCTTTAGCACTCCATCACCATGCATCCCTTACATGTATAAATAAAATAAGAAATACTTTCATTGTGAACTTTAGGGATTTTTTTTCTTTACTGTATTTTTCAACAGCAAATTTATATCCAATAAAAGGATAGGATTTAAGAGCTTTATGCCCATATTTATTTTTATATTGTTGATTAGCACCCACAGTTGTGCATCAGGCATCTCCTGTACATATCAGATACAGATCAACTGAATGAAAACTAGCAAGCACTCACCCCCTCAGCCCAAGGAGAAAAGGATGTTTCTTTCAAGTTGCGTGTCTCAACTTAGAGCAGTCCAACTCTCTACTTGCCCCAACCATACAATTGTCTTCCCTCCTTCTGAAGCTGGGAAGGGGTTCAGGCTTCACAGCATATGCTGAAGACCAGCTGGGCTTTCAGGCAAAACACAGAAATTAGCTCCAAAGAATGGGGTACTGCAAAGGAATCACTTGCAAATTCCCTTCCTTCTTTCTCCAGTTTGACTGTGTCTGCAAACTGAAGGGAGAAGGATGTAGTCTCCCAAAGCACTGCTCAAGACTTTCCAGCTTTGCTGGTGGAGCTGGTTGGAGGACAAGTGCTGGTGGAGGACAAGCTGAACATGAGTCAGCAGTGTGTCCTCGCAGCAATGAAGGCTAACCATGTACTGGGCAGCATTAGCAAGAGACTAGCCAGCAGGTCAAGGAAGTGATCCTTCCCTCTGCTTGGCATGCATGAGGCAGCTGGAGCACTGTGTTCAGGTGTGGGGCCTCAGTATGCCGATACTGGAGAGGAGCCAGAGAAGGGCCACTGAGATGGTTACAGATCTGGAGCACATGATGTATGAAGAGAGGCTGAGGGATCTGGCTTGGTTCAGCCTGGAAGAGAGGAGCATGGCAGGGGCCTAATAGCTGTTCTCAGCTGCCTAAAAAGGGTAGATGAGAGATGGATCCATAGAGAAGATGGATCCAGACTCATCTCATAGGTGCCCAGCCAAAGGAAAAGCAGCAAAAAGAACAAGTTGCAATAAGGAACATTTTAACTGAACATAAGGGGAAAAAAAAGTCATAATGACAGGGGTGAAGCACTGGTACAGGTCACTTAGAGGGGTTATGCAATTTCCGTCCTTGGAGATTTTCAAAATTTGACTCAAAAAGGCCCTGAACAACCTGACCTAAAGGGGAAGTTCATCCAGCTGTGAGCAGGGCTTGGACTAGGTGTCCTCCAGAAGGCCCTTCTCACCAAATTATTCTATGATTCTAATAGCAACAGCTTCACAGGAAGAGGAACCAAGGACAATTTCATGACACAGTGCTGGAGATGCCACTGAGCAAGACACAGTGCAGGCTTGAGAGCCTGATATGAATATTTGTATCTCCAACACAGTGCATTTTGCCCAAAATAGTACCCAGAAAGCATAGGAGTCATCATTTGCTCAGCACTCCAGGAATGGAGCAAGGACCACCCATAACTTAAAGCCACTTTGCAGTTAAGGAGCAGTGATAATGCTGGAGCCAGCAAGGTTGTGGCTGTGACATGGTACCTAACATTACCAGTGTGTTATGGTAGCTCAGGTAAAACTGGCAGGCACATGCCCTCAGCAAAGGGACGGATACAAGCCTCTTTCAGGCCACAGTATTTATTTTTAACTCTACTGAGTTTTAGACTGTCTCTATCTGCCCTGGCCAGGGAATTTAATAGTACGGCTATGGTTAGATGACGTAAAGAAAGGACACAAAAGGAATGGGAACCCTATAGAAATCTACTTAGCGCTGGTAAATTAGTGCCACACTGTTAGTGAGCGCATTTGCCAAAACTCAGAAGATCACTCAAAACACACATTTCATATATCTATAAACTAAATTAAGTATTTATTGTAAAAGCACTTCACAATGGCCAGCAGTCCCAGGATTCTGCTAACACCTGTGGGAAAAAAATTTGAACGTAAAAATGGCTCCTTACTCTAAACATCAGCCCTGCTGAACCTGGTATGTGAATGCTACACTGAGATCTTTCTTCACCAAAAAGTGTCAGAGAAGCAGGACAAGAAATCCTCTCCGTTTCACATATGCGACATCTTTGTCAGTGTATTATTGGTAAGAGAAAATTACAGTGCCTATTTCCTTCAATATATTAAATTAATCATTCTCCCAGTGACATACAGACAAGAATAGACTCAACTGCTCACATTCACCTTTGCAGAGCAAGTAAAAGTTTTAAACAAAATTATGTAAAAACTTCTTTTATTCTACCTGATTCAACAGCATATTTAACTAAATCCTAAATTCTAATTCTATTAGAATCACAAATTCCATGTTGTAAGATAAGTTATATATGTTACTGAATGGGAAGTCTTTTTCTGAGAGGAAAATAAGCAGAAAATCAAAAAGAACTGAAGAAATAAAGCAGATCATTTCAGTCTGTAAGAAGGAGAAAAATTAATACTATAACCATCTCTACCACTTGCAAAATGTGTTTCTTAATATGAATAAATATGTAATGATACAGAGGATAGCAGAACAATGACTAATACTGCAAGAATGCATAGTTGGAGATGGCCAAGGTTTGGCCTAACTTGCAGCAGGGCAGCCATCCCATCTGCCCTTTCCCCCTTCACTTATTTCAACACCATTAAAACTACAGGACTAATCTTCAATACAAAGAACTTCTCAATGATGCCAATATAAAATCTACTTGCAGGAGGTCTGTGGGACTGCACCGTTTAGTTTCCCAAAATAAAGTAGTCTCAATGATCCAAAGTTGCAATTCTTTTTTTNNNNTTTTTTAATTACTTCAGCAACTAGAAGAAAAAGAAGATCTACAAATAAAAAGTCTACTGTCAGGTGGCTTCCTTCAGCCTCATGATCCACAGTACACCAGTAGCCAAGCAGTCAGTAATATTCACTCATTGTGTCCTTAACTGGAAAGATACTGTAGATGTTAGGAAACAGTCATAAAAGTGGATGGCACTGGAAAACAGTGGACATCAATTTACCTGTGTGCTCTCAGAGATCTACAGAAGAAATGGATATGGACTATCTGATATGTTGTATTAACTGTATTTTTAAACACATTCTGAGTACTTTTAATATGCATAAAAGTTGTTTTGAGTGTTAGGCAGATCGTAATGCAACACTTGAGGTAGAAATGTTACACTAACAGGAAAACTAAAGATTACTTTTGTTTGAAACTGGAGAGATCTGCACCTCATGTACAGCTCTGAGCATGCTAATGTTTGGATGCTCAGTAAGAAATTGGAGGACATCAAGGAAAAAGCAAGATAAATACATAATAGGATAGCAGTGTCCCATAAATAACCACTGCATACCAGTAAGGTAGTTAATCAAACATCGCACTTAGATTTCATAAGGAGATATGGAACTATCATTGAATGTTTTTAAGAACATTTTAGACAACCTCCTCTTAGAATTGATGCAATTCTAGATTATCTTGCCTTGACAAAGAGGAATGGATAACGTGACCTCCATCCCAGTCTTATTTTCTAACTCATCTATGAAACTTTGGGAAAAAACAATCAAAGAAACTAATATATGCAACATGGATAAATGATGACTATGGCAACTAGAAACTCCTGTCCAGCAAATGCTTCCATACAGGCTAAACCTTATTATCTTAAGTCATCTTACAGATGTCAAGGAGATGACTCAGAACGGTAAAATCATGCACATGCCAAAGTGTTTGCACTATAAGTGCAATAACTCTCACTTCTGTACAGCATGAGGAAAGACAACCGTTCACACTTCTATGCTGCCTGTATGACAGCTTTCAAATCAAAATAATTAATGTGTGGAAACATCTGGCTAGTGAAGAGCTTTGTTAGTTTGTACAAGAAACATTTGTAGGACTTTGGACATAGAAAAAGTGATGCAATGAATCACTAAGCTTTGTAATGCTTTCGTACATTCACTTGGAGTGTATGGAGATGATTTAGTGTCAGAAGCTCCCACTGGTGAAGTCAGGGTGTCTTGACACTAATGTTTTAGGATACTGGCACAGTCTTACCACGATCTCTAAAGAGACCTTAATGTTACCAGTCTTGAAGTGAAGTGAGGTATCCTTGTTCGATATTACAGAATACATTTATATAGTTAACAAAAGGGTGAGTCAATGTGGTGATTTGGGGGTATAAATCCAACTGTTTACAGACTTTTGGGGGGGGGTTCCCAGGATGGGATCTCTGAGAGCTGTTATCTCTCTTGCCAAAGCAAAGATAGTGCATGTGATGACAGACTGCTAGGGATCTTGTTGGAATGCTTACACAAAAGGAGCAATAAAGACTGTTAAGTCACATCTGGTTTGTCTCTACCGGACTAATACACATTAGGTCAGATAACCGCTTTAATAACTTTTATGTAATTGCTTAGAGGATTGAATGATTGAATCTGAAAAAGAAATAGCAGTGAAATTTGACTGTCTAACATACAATACTCCTAAAGTAACATTATTAGTGGCAACAGAATGAAAACGAGAAAAGGAAAATTAAAGTAAATGAACATTTCTCCTGCTGCGACTCAGTTCTGCACCATGAGCGTTACTAGGGGCATTTTTACTGCCTCGAATGGCGCAGGACCAAGCCTATTGCTTTAATCATTAAAAACTGATTACAAGAGAGCACTGAAAAATAAACATTAGGAAACTATTGCCCTCATGCTACAGAATAGATTAGATATGGAAAAATTAGTAGCTTGTTCATTTAGTCTCCTTGTTTACTTACAGTAACTTATATGAGGCAATAAGGGAATATAAATATCCAAAAGCACAATGGAAGAAAGAAAATATCCCCTTGCCAGGAGTAACACTCTAAAGAAGCAGGGTGCCTCTTGGGTATTCCACCCTTCTGAAAATGAGTTATCTTTCAAGAAAGTTTCCACTGGTTAACTGACAATGATGGCAGTAAATACAATGCAAATACTGCAAGAGTGCATTTTTAATAACTCTGTGGTTTGTCTTCTTTTATTTGGCAAACTGTCTAAATACCGTTGTGGCATTGTATTTAACTATCTCACAAGGACTCAATCAGCTAATGTATTATTGCTGGGCTTGAAACAAACATAAAGAAGACCTATTTATAAATAGCTTCTCTATGTTCAGTGTATTAATTTTTTTATTCTTCCAAGGAAGGAAGGCTGTTGCCAAAAACTATATGCCAGTACCATTTGGCAAACTTTTTGTAGCATTATCTGATCTGCAGGGACATTAAATCTGTACTGCAATTACATATTCAACAACTTATTAGAAGGTGGAATCTGTTGTCTATTATACAAATACATATACAGTTGGTAAGACACGATATAAAAGCTGTTGTGGAGATATTTCCCCATAATTCAATCAATGCAACCAACATCTACGCAGCTGACAGCTTACTAGTGAAAAATCTTGGAAAGCCTGCTGACAGAAGTCACTGCACACGATCATTAGCCATGCTGCCATTTTGAAATACCTTTTTCCCCCTTTGCCTTCATTGCACTCAAAAGCTGCATCTTTATGGGCTGAATTTTAAAAAGGGACTGCTTATGTAGGAATTTTAGCATGTGAATTGCTATACCCCTGCTAATTTCAGAGGTAGGGAAGAGCCACGTGAGAGGTTTTCTTCCCTTGTTTGCACATAATGTTAAGTTTCAAAGGTTAAAATACATTTTCAGGAATGACACACTACATGGTAAATTTCAGCCTAGAGTTTTGGGGTTTTTTAATGAATGAATACAAACCATTTACAGAGGTTTTTTTAAAAGATAGAGATAACTCTTCACTGTACAACAGCAGTGGGTATTGCCATAATGCAAAAGCAGGATGTTACAAGCTGTGGGGACACTTCTGCAGATCTTAAGTCCTTGCGAAACCTATCCAAGGCCTTAGTTACTCCCTCTGTAATACATGTATACCTAATCATGTTTCAACTTTCATCTTCTCTCCTTCCTCTCCCATATTTTTGACATCTAATGTTCTGTTCAAAGCACAAGCAAGCAGAAAATTCTTTTATCTTATCCTTGGGGAAAGTGCAAAGCATCAACCAGAAGTCCCTTCAGCATCTATCCTCTTTATTAACTGAGAAATACCATCCAGTTTCATATTTTGCAGGACTGGGCAAAAATCTAGTGGTGTGAGTGCATAAGGAATCAGATGGTGTCTCTGATCTAATCTCTGCTACATGATATGAAGCCCATGCCCCTATCATAGACCTGAAAGCAAAGAGATACAACTGCACTGGCAGCAATCGAAATGCAATCAAAGCTTTCTGCACTATGGTCTTACTGTATATACTTGTATTTTTAGGATGTTCTTTATGGTTATATGATTTAACAAGAACAACTTCTGTTAAAACACAAGGATCAGTTTAAATCAGCTTGCAAAAACAATGACAAACCATAAGATATGGATTTCAGAATTGACAGGTTATGTGTGTTAGGCCATACTTGATTTGGGTTCTGTGAACTGATTTTAAGGATAAAGAGAACATTAGATCACAGAGTCCATAGTATTTGATCACACAGTTGAATCTCATCTATGCAAACACATTATGTGTTGGTGCCAAGAATGTGGATAAATGAAAGCATTTCAGTCCCTGAGAAACCAGGCAGAGACATGTGAGATTAAGGTATAAGAACGCCTGAGGTCCATGCACAGCAGGGAGCTGATGTGCTGCCTGCATAGGCAGTGCTCCTGGCAGGCAGTGGTGCTCCTTGACACAGCGAAAGAAAAAGATGAATTCTCTTGTCTTTGCTAATCTCGCTTTGCTAATTTCTTCCCAGTCCAAAATCTGGTCAGGATTTGGAAGCTGAGCATCTGAACAAAGACTCACCAGCCAAGCAATTAAGAAATACAATTGTTTGTACCTCTTGTCTCTGTTACTTTTGTCCCATCTCCACCAGTGTTTCATCCCTGATTATTTAGAGAATGCAAAAAAACCACAAGCTAAAGCAAGCCTGCATTGCCCCCTCCCCACCCCAAATCAAATACAAATAAATCCAGAAAACATTTGGTAAATTGCATGTTAGAGTAAAAATACCACCAGATCAATGAAGTCTATTAGCAGAAGTCCTATATCATAACCACATCAAGAGATTTCAAATTCTAAGCTACTATACTCCCATACTTGTGTATTGCTACTTGGGAATGACTAGGCATCTCGTTGCTCAGAGATCACCTGGAAACTATCTAATTTTATCTTGCTCTGACTTCAAATATTGCAGTAAGGATGGTGGAAGAAGCCATGTGTGAGCAGTCTTGACTTAAACACAGCAGCTAAAAGCCCGGGGTAAGTAAGACAGGGCTCACATGAAGTTCAAATCTGCCTTGTTCAAACCCTGTGTACTGGAGAGAATTTAATGAGTAGTCCAGTAAGGAACTGTAGACAAAAATGCATCCAAATCAAACACTGAAATAATTTCAAGTGACACATGAATTCATACAAAGCAAAGTCTCTTAAGAGGTACTTTGGGGAGAGAATGCCTACGTTTATTAATCAGATTACTTGTTAAACATAAACTGTCCTCCTTTAGCTGAAAGACTACACTGTGCTCCTACGGGAAGTGTACGTGAGTTCTTCTGTACAATAGCTCTTATCAACAAGAATGGTATCTTTGGATCAGGTTCTGCATATAAAAAGAAATTATCTGTGAAAATTATCCTGTGTGAACTGTGTTACTTTGTTTACGCAGAATGTCCCATTTAATTCTTTTATACTTAATGCTATTTCAAATTCATCATGTCAGATAAAGATATGACAATTATACCTTTCAGTTGCATTTACTGCTATTTTGTGCAAACATTTTCCACCCATTTGTTTTAGCTCTATTGTTTTATAAGTTACGTTGGCAAGAACTTTTCCAAACAACAAAAATGCCCCTTGACACCTAACTTCTCATGAAATACAGTCATTTGTGTTCTCATAGCACAGCTCTCCTGGTGAAATTACATACTTCTAACCAAAAAGAATATTAAGCCTTATTAAAAAAAAAAAAAAAAGAAGAAAGTGGTATGGTAGCACTTCCAGCCCAAACCTGGACTAACAAAATAAACATGGCTAGCAATGCTCCTGGGCGGTGAGGCCAGCTGGCCTGGAACGGCCCATCGACCCATCTTTATCCTTCCAAACATTTTTATTCCCCAAAAGAGGGTGGATACTTGTAACGGCTTCCTTGAATGTTCAAATTTTGGAGATACTCTAAGGAAATGCTTGGGAGAATATTAACCCTCATGCACCAAAGATATGCCAGCTGCCACTCTAATGGCTTAACCAGGTAGAGATCAAGTCTGAGTGCTCAGGAAGGCTCCCTGTTTAGTTTACCCGTATAGACATGGCTGGGGGAAATATAAGAAAATGTAGCCAAGACAATTGTAACTTTATGGAATCCTGTGGAAAACCTCACTGTACTCCTGAGCTCCGAATCTGAATGAAATAAGCCTGAAAGGCAGAAATCGGCCACTGAAGAGTAATGGCCTGCTCTTCCTGCAAGCTGACATGCTTTTTCTCTGTCTTCCATCCTCTTCACTCTGGAAAACAGTTTATGTAAGAAATACTCTAGTAAATACATTCACGTGGTATTTGTGACTTCAGATTTTAAAAAACATATTCTCAGTGGAATGCCCCAGAGTGCAGTTGTGTGTCTTCTGCCCCATCTCTCACATGGTAGCAAAGGCAAAGCTGGACCCTGCGGGGACGGGACGCGGTGCCTGGAGCACCCCATTACCTTCTGCATTAAAATGCCTTTTTCTACCCAACTGCCTAGCGCACTACGCAGCACAGGCTTTCATCCTCCAGATGCACTGGAGCCTTCCATAAGTTCCTGGCAAGGAATATTCACAGCAAAACATCTGCTGCCTTTAAGAGAACAGGTTTTCACCCTTGTGGGGCTACTAAAGCAGGTTAACTTTTTGGTCAAAATAATCCTGTCACCCCACTAGAATTCTACAAATTTTTTGTGGGAAAGTTTCTATCTTGTTTTTTCTAAGTAGAGAAGAGAAGGGAGCAATGATAAGTAAGTATATTTCTTAAAAGTTAATTCTGAAAAAGTATTTTCAAGAATAGAGAAAATAAATTCTAGAGATTTTTTGACATTTTTTGCTTAATACAGTCAATATTTTTTGATCAACTGCTTTTATTTGACATTTCAGGACAAGAGGGTCTGAGTCAGCTGGCATGAAGCCACACCATGACCTACAAAGAAAGTGCAAAGCCTGTATTAATTAGCCTCATCCCACAATGGGTATGAGGACAATATCAGAGTGCTGAAGAATATATGCACAAACAGCAGAAGGAAAGCTAAGGGAAAGCAGGAATGCAGGAAACTGTTAATCAATCTTAACGGATAACAAGATTCTAAAAAAATAGAAGAGAAAAAGCATTGAGAAATCAGTTATTTGCAATGAAAGGGTAAATAAAATCAGTAGTAAAAGAAACTGGAATAGGCTGAAAACCAGGAAGACAGCAGAGAAGTGTAATCATAGAAGAGAAGGAAATTGCACCTGCTTGCAAATAACAGCTCTGGCCTTTCTCACACAGAACTGTCACTCCCAGGAAACCCTTTGGACTTTGGAAAAGTTGAAAAAACAAGAGAAAAGTACAAGGTATGCAATCAAGACTGAAGAAGTAAGTATGGAGTCAGGCTAAACAATTCCCTATTACATCTCATTTCCTAGTGTTTTGCTAAAAAGGAGACTCAGGAGCAACCATATCCCTTTCGCCTCTCAGAAATTCCTCCCTCTCTTGGCTCTCTCGCAGACTTCTCTTGCTTTAATTCATTTCCTTTGCAATGAGGCCTGGACTGTGCCCCTTGCACCTACCTGGAAACCTAAGGAGAGAGCTGCTTGACTCAGGGACGTCCTCCGGTGGGCTGAGGAGCCTCTGCCTGCCTGCCACATAAATAAACAACCTTGGTGGTTTGCTCCACCAGCTCCCAGCCAGGCTGGCCTAGCCCTGACCTCCTTGGCAAGAGGAGTATTATGGTCAGCCAAGTCCTGGTTTAGCCCAATCCCTGTTTGATCAACGGAAGATTATGCTGAGAGCTTTCCTATCTGAATACAGCATGTGAGCATTCAGGCTGGCTTCTGCCTTCCTCTTGTAATTACTTGATAACCATCAGCAGCACACACACCTTCCACAGCCACCTCCCGAGCAAAGGGTCCAAAGCTCTCCTGTCATCAGCCTTTTCCATGTCCCTGGCACAGGGATCGCTGGGAGAGAAATTGTGGCATGAAGCCATTTTCCTTATCATATACTGTGGGATATTTTTTGAGAAACACTAATGCAAGCAAAGTGATTAGCCATGGCTGTGCCCTACAGAAATAACACTGCTTCCTTCTGATAAGCAAAGTAACTGTTTTGAATGTGACTTCACCTTCTTCTGTGCTGTTACACAGATCAGGGATGTTATCTTGGAGACAAGGACAATAATAAAAATAATCTATTCCCATGAGTTTCATGGTATCAATGTTATCTTGCTTAAAACCAGAAAGTTTTGCAAGAAAAGCCTGATGTCACATCTGGCACTGGTGGGATCAGGCTGTGTCCAGGTCTGTCCTCATTCCAGCACTTGCTTTCTGTGGCAGTCAGTAAGCTCGTACCATTTCTGTCTTGTCCTTATGGATTAATAACAGAAGTAACAGCTAAATCCTGAACTCTGATCAGCTGGAAATGCATCTGCTTGAACTAACTGATCATAAAGCAGCTGTGAGTTTCTGATGTGACGCAGCCAAAATGAAGGCAAATGAAATCTTACAGAAGCATTTTCAACACAGATTCACAAATACAAATGTCTCTGTATAAAGCATTGGTGAGATATCAGGCAAGCCAACTGGCAAGCCACATTCAATATAATACGCAAGCAACGGCACTTAAAATAACAGAGGGAGATGAAAACCTGTTTTGGGAGAGGAGAAAAGAGAACATGGCTTGTTTAGTCTAGTCAAACAAAAGCTGAGACAGACTCATATCTCTCTCTAGGGGAGCATAAGGGGGTTAATCTAAGAATATATACTATGAGAATGGTACCTGAGAAAAGGTATTTAAATTTGGGTCACAAAAACAAGTAAGTACAACCTAGCAGTCAATATATGTAGGTAGAAAGTAGAAGACAATTCCTAGCCTTTACAGCAGAGAGCTTTTGCTATCCAGGTACTTCTAAAATGGGAGATGGGAAAATTCTGAAAGGATTATATGATGCGAAGCATGTGGCAAGTGGGGCAGGACTCATGGACTAGAAAGTACCCTCCAGGTAAAAAGTAAGTGTGATAGTGAAGCTCCACTAAGAAAAAGACAGACAATTTGACCTTGCTATTGGGAGTTCTTGCCCCTCAGCAACCACTAACCTGCACACACAGCTCCTTATGGAAGCAGGGCTCTTGGCATGGATGCATCCATTTGGGAGCTCACCTTCTTGTACAGCTGGTACACAGCTCCCTTGAACAGTTAAACAAGGCTCAGCTTTGGGTTCCCTATCCACACAGAGTCAATCTGCAGCTAAGCAAACATGTTGTTATGATCCTTCCCCACTATCAGAAACAATTATTTCCTCCAAGAAGTCACCCCATTTTCCTCTCTGTCCTGTTTAGACACACATTTATGCACACACACCCCAAACTAAATCAAAGCAACATACTTAAACAAAGCAAATTTGGAAAGAAGCTTCTTACTGGTGACAATGTTTTATAAGGGGCTAGACCCCAGAGCCACATGGAGGAGCACTTTGTAGAAATGGGACTACTCAAGAAATGAGCATGGCTCAGTGTAAGCCTTTCAGAATGTTAACATGTAGGGCTTTTCATAAAAGAGGGGCATAACACCATAGCGTATTTGGTGTATGAAAGGCAACTGAATACCGTGCTTGGAAATACCCAGCATTAAAAAAAAGTCTAATCCCACTAATCTGAAGAGACCTTGGAGATCAGCTATGACACAACCAATCTGGGACAGAAGAATATCATAAAATACATTACAGATATTTCACTGAGAAGTATAGTCTAGTGAGAAGGTATTATTTGAAATGTTGCAACACAGAGCTAAAGTTTGGGGACACAGTGAGAGATTCACTTAATCTTTAGTGATACTGGCCTTGCTCATTCTTGGCTCCACCTCAGTCTTTGTTAAAATGGGTAACTTGAAGGTGTGCTAAGTAATTTATAAGACCAGATCCTTTATTGCTGTAGCACCTTTGAATTCATTGTTGGGGTTTGACTCACATGGTACAGGTGTTTTTCACCTGCTTGACTAGCATGGGCCACTAAAGTCATCCAAGAAAAAGCTGACTACACCATAGGATCAAATTTAAAAATACAGTATAGATGTATACTCCACCTCTTTCTGGTTCATGGTGAATTCCCCACAGACTTTTCTCTCCTTTTTGCCCTCTCTTGCCCTGTGTGTTTAGCTTGCATGCTTTTCTTTAGTCAAAGACCATTCAAGACTCACTAAAAGACTGCGGTCTTTGGTCAAAGACTGTACAAAATTCCTTGTACACTCCTTGTACTTCACATAGCAAGGTCCTGTTCTCAGCTGGACGCTCTATGAGGTAATGTAATATAAATAGCAGCTGGAAAGTTAAGACAGGGCACTCAGACCTCACTTCCAGCCTACTCCCCTTGTACAGATGTAGCTCAAGCACGCAGGGCACCATCATGCTGTGAGGGAGAAACAGATTTAAATCATGTGTGATGCTTAGGTTTATCCTGTCTAATGCTCTGTCGTTTAGGTGTGCAGTGGGAAGACATTTCACATTACACAGCTGAGCTTTATTTCCATTTTTCTACCCTTGCCTGTTGCTTAATCCAACCCAAGTTGCTGTGACAACAGTCTGGTCCTGTATTGAAAGGAAAAAAGCTTAGAGAATCAGGAGCAAAGGATGTATGGGAGAAAGAGCCCCCATCCTGTAATAGAGAGAAAAGGTAGCAGGCAAATGTTTGTGTGAGAAAAGGGGTCTCCAGAGCACTGAGCAAGAGGTGAGATGATAAAAGGAACTGTTGAAAACAGTGTGGATGGGGACCTTAAATTTACACAATCATTGGTACTCAAACTGTTTCTTACAAGCTCATGCCCTACCTGTAATAACATGCAACAACCTATCCTTTGCTTTTTTATTGGTAAAAGTGACTAGAATCAAGACTTAGGATTTGATTTATTGGTGATTCATCACTCACAACACACAGCAGCAGACCATCTTAGTTGGGATTAAGACTGAACTCCCAATTCGCAATCTCCCAACCAGTTCACAGATCCAACAGAAGCTGCAATTTGCTGCAGTTTATTGTCATTACTAAAAGTCAGCATTTGCAGAGTAAGGGCTACAATGAGAGGCTGGACTCGTCTCACCTTTCTGCAAGCATCTACAGCTGAACTAGTGTTATGGGTTTGTGTGGCGCGGTTTTCCCTTGGTGGCAGGGGAGGGGGGCTACAGAGGCGGCCCCTTTAAGAAGTTGCTGGAAGAATTCGCTGCCCCAAAATGTCGGACCCACGCGCCAAAATGTCGGACCC
>VYZV01015297.1:104772-129232 GCA_013401275.1 Pandion haliaetus | reverse complement strand
CAGTGTCGACAGTCACCAAGTGCCTGGTACAGGAAAAAAAAAAAAATTTCAGGTGTGCACCAGTCTAGTCTTAGTCAGTAGCCTCAGTGGTTTGATGTGTTGCCAGAGCTTGGCCTGAAGGACACAGTCTGGTCAGTCAGTGACTGATTGACTGATACATCCAACCCTGCCTGGTAACGTCCAAATGCAGGATGGCTTTCTAGGGAACAGTAAGTCTTCACAGAGGTTTCAGCTATCTAGCCCACAGTACAAATACAGAAGGTATTGATTTGCCAGGATGTTCTCTCAAAATCCCACGCTGCCCAACACAGTACTTTGATCACTTAGTATTAGCCTGAACCAGGAGCAGGGAACAAAACGGCTGGGATTTTCCATGCTACTGCTTCCAGTCTGCAGGTCAGAGATGCAGATGTCTTCAAGACCAAACACAACCATGCTACTTATCTGTGAAAACAGGGGAGAAAACAGAAAGGCATGTGGCGCAGGATGAAAGGTAAGCGTTTACTCTCCTTCCTACACAGCTCCTTGTATCAGCTTACTCCTAACAGCACCCAACCATCTTCCAATAGTCCATTAAGTGATATGGCTAACATCTGTTATGTAGCGTCCATTGGCTCCTCCATCTTGTTTGATTATGCTATTGATATGTGGCAAGTTTCCCACTTTGTATGTAACTATGACCTTAGTTGCCTTTGGCACATTAATCAGTATGCAGCTTGCATTTTTCAATGGTACAAAGCTTTTTCTGTGCATAATAAAAACTAGCAATGAGCACTCCCCACCACCTCACAGTCACTACTAAAACATAACAGTAATCACTGGTGAGCTTTGGGGAGCACATGAGATTAGGTCATGGGAGTGATCCTTTGAAGAGTCTGCACACTACAGCTGACATCTACAGTAACCATTAGGGAAATCCAGGGGTTCATTTTCTCTGCAAGAGCAATGAACAATTCAGGCAACAAAGCAGTCAGAGGAGATAATTAAAGACGACTTATTGAATAATTTATTTTGCGAAAATGAAGTTTAGGGTTTGGAGTTTCTTATTTAAAGAAAGATGTCAGCACTTCAATGGAAGAAGTTGTTTTCTGAAGATGCAAAGATGTGAGAAACACTAAAATATTTACATGTGTCTTAGAAAACAGTGATAACATGTTAGGTTTGTTAAAAAATGTCATGACAGCTCTACTGTATTTTGCACACATTCTGCCCAAGACAAAAATTTGTTAGTACGTTAGCCTGATTTGCACCATCTTCTACAACATGCAGAAACTTTAACAGCCTAATTGTAAAACCAGAATCGATTTATCTAGAAAGCTGCAATTCAGACACTGTTGTTTTACTGCCATACACTCAGTGTTGCTCTCAGCAAAGATTTAGATTATATTTGACAATGGCTAAATTGTTAAACAACATCAAAATTTCCAATGGTTAGTCACTAAGACAGCAAAAGTAATACCCTGGTGATATTTTGCAATACTGTTATAAAGCTATACTGCACATCAGAAACATGCACTGGAGTCAGCGCACTAAGCAATTATTTGCGTTGATCTGCTGGATAACAGAGCTATGATTTCCAAAGATCCTTTCAGAGCTTGCCATGCTGTTCCAGTTCAAGCTGAAACAGGAGTATGTTGCAAGGGCCTTGAGCAAAGATACAGGAAGAACATTGTTAACAACACCCCCCCACCAATTCTCTTCTGAAAATAGTTTGGATTGCAAAAAATTTATTTAAATAATTCTACTAGGTTCTGTTGTTCACTTTAAGACATGAGAATGCCCACAGAAAAGAGAAATTGCCCGCTGATCAACCTATGGTCAACCTGTGGCCACGAGGATGTACACCAATGGGTGTGAGGGTCTGGAACAGACAACAGTACCCAGCAAAGTGTTTCTCCTCCCAGTTTAGTTCCATTGCTAGAGACAGTGGCTGCAGGAGCAGCTGACATTTATCCACTTTACCTAATGAGGGGAGATGATTGTAAAATGCATCAGCAGAAGGATCAATCTCACCTAACTTTCCATGCCTACACTGTAGACACTACACCTAAACTTTTGGCTTTTAGGCATTTAAGATTAGCATTTACACTTTCGTCACAGGCCATGGGCAGAAATAATCACTGTGAAAGTCTAAATCAAGTCTCGTGAATCCCACTCTAGAAATACCAATGTCTACACTGACCGAACAGAAATTTAAGCAGCTACTACCAACATGAACCTCAATATGTGCCTGCAATTAAGCATGACAAATGCCAGCCAGGATGTGATGNCAGAAGAAAAGAAGGGGACTACACACATACATCATCCCACCATGCCTAGCCATCAAGAACTGACATTTGTGCTGGTATCAAACCTTGCTTCTCTCCCCCACCCCAGCAAAAGACCTGCGAAGTCCAACCAAGCAATTAGCAGAACACCAAGCTGGTAATGGTGAGCCACTGACTGAAATGAAGTGGTTTTGGAGATGGAAGATAGGATAAGAAATTATTAGGGTAACATCACAATAGTCTCAGTTCCTCCCCAGCAGGCAGCAAAAAGTCAGCAAAAAAAGGTGTCAGGGATAGAGGCAAAGGGAGATGGAAGGAGAAAGCTTCAGCTCCACCAGACACAATTTCCCCGAATAAAGAAGGCCTTCCTAGGCCATCAGGCAAAACAGTCTTTTGGCTACATGAGCCCTTAACATTGCCCATGACACTGGGTAGGCAGAAACCCTATTCTCAGTATGGTGAGATCAGGACCACGGGACACTTTATGTCCTTCACTGCTCCTTTGGGCAGAGGACCAAGCGAGACTAGTGCTATATATCAATTTTAAAACGAGTTACCATACCTCTGTGGGAAATAGAGAGCACCTTTTATAGCACAACAGCTGCAGATATGAACTTACTTACATTGAACGATACTTTCAAGAACAAGGTGGGGTAAAAAAGGCTAGTTCAAGATTATAAGCAGAAGATGAATACATTTTGTCAGATGAGAAACTGATTTTTCTCTTTTATATCCATAAATATCTTGCTAATAGGGAAGGAAATGTGAGGCCATGGAATAAGGCATCTTCCCATCATGTTTCATTATGCATCTCTAAAATAAAGCTTCCTAGTTTTTTTAGCTGGGAGAATTATCACATGAATTATCATTGCTTTTCACTCTGAAAATAGGAACTTACCAATTGCAATTGCAACTGACTCTTGGAATGAAAATATGATAAAACATGTGGTTCTTGTAAGGTCCACTGATTCCTTCAGCTGAAGAGACTTTTTTTTCTGGAACATGTAATACTAGTATCTGTATTTATTGTGGAATAAGTTCAGAAATGAATGGCATAAAATGAACAGAAGAGGCTAGTCACAAAGCATTCAGTCATACAGTTTACTCATTTATACACTGTTTATCTTCTGGTATATGCCACAAGAAATAATCATTTAAATAATCAACTTCTTTAGTAAGTAATAAAATGTTATTGAGTTTCCAGACTCACAACATGTGCTATAGCTATAAATCAGACTTATTCTAAACTTGTACTGATTTGCAGCACTGGGAGGCATTTTAGAAATCCCACATTTGAAAGGGAGGTGCTGGATTTTTGTTTCTCTATAGTCTCTGTCTCTGCAGCAATCCTGAGAAGGGCATGGGTGTTTGGAAATGTGCCCATGCCTTTTCAGCTACATCAGCTGTTATAATATGCGATATTACTTCTGCAAATCTTGCCTTAACTTTTACATTGCCCAAGCTTTTAAATGTGTATAAACCACTTTTAGATGTCAGTTATGGTTACTGCTCAAAGTGTTCTGCTATAAATTACCAACCGCAGTGCACTGGGAAAATCTGCCAAGAGGTGATACAAAAATGACTTGATCAACACTGGCAGCCCAGACATAGAAGAACAAAGTAATGAAAGACACAGCTCTCATTGTCCTAACCTCCCCAGTTTTGAGGTGCATTTGGGTTCCCAGCAACCCTCTTAACTAGAGATGGTAGCCTAAAATTGGTCCTGCCATCCTCTGCTTCTGAGCTCCTTGAGGAATAGAAGCTAGAAGCCAGCCATCCCTTTTTACTAGTCTTTTTGACTAGGATCTTCTCTGACAAAGATGATGGCATCTGTGAGGAAGGTAGGTTTGTTCATGTCCCTGAATGACTAAGCTGGCCAGTAACTCTTTCTAGTAAATCTCTCTGTCTGCAACTCACATCTTCCACTCCACAGATTGTCTGCTGTCCCAGGAATCTGGGGACGACTGGATGCCCTGGGGAAGGGATTTCACAGTACTCTAGGAAGCATGAAACCTTCATGACAGCTCAGTGGATGCAGCAGGGTGATTAATGTTGCATGCTGTCACCTGAGAACATCTGCAGTGAGTTGGGGAGCTGCATCATCTGTCTCTCCCAGACAAATATAATTTAGACATGAAAGAAGTTAGCACGTTTTGGAGGACTCCTTATATCTGAGTGATCCCACATTGGTCCTATAAAGACCTCTCTAGAAAAAGCTTTGCATTAAAAAAAGCATATAAACTTCCCTCTGACTCCACCCTATAGCATGTTTGAGAATCTTACATACCAGCAAGTGATACAAGCAACAAGGACGTAGCTACGTACCAGTTCAGAGAAAGCTGGACATAGCAGTTATGCAAAAAATTAACTCCTCAGAACTGTACTGCGTAAGTGATGATGAAAATCCTGTTCATTTCCTTGTATTTTTTGTTCTTCATATTTGAAACAAGGCATAGCTACGCAGTATTGTATTAAGTCCTAATTCTTTCTACACAATGAACAGAGAATTTTAAAACTCTGTTCTAAAACCTGAAATAGCACCTGGACATTCCCCAGAATACAAGGATTCCCAGTTTTGGGATGAGACCATACAGTCTGCTTTTAGCCCCACTTAAAACAAATGAGAAACGCTACTTGGAAGCTGTTAATACACAGTAATAAAGCTGCTGAGCACTGGGCATCTCTGCCCAGTGGCTGCTCGTCTGCAAGCTGATGGTACTACCAGAAGGTGCGGGAAGGCATGGTTTGGAGGTACCTGTGCTGAGCTGTCCCTGCGCAAACAAATTCAGTCCAGTGTACCTGGGTTATACTCTCTTAGAGGTTCTTGGCAGAGGTTTCTCCATGAATTTCTCAAGGTAAGACTTAGCGTGGAAGGGCCATGGTGTAACACACTACTTATTCTTGAACCCAACCTGATGCACCAGCACAACACTGCACAGGGAAACATCCAGTCTGGGTCAGCATTTGCCAGAGGGACCTGAACGACGTGCTGTAGAAGAGTTATGACTTTTGTTTCCGTTTAAGAAAGAAATTAAAATTAAATGAGTGCTCAAAGGGATTAAGAGCTAACAATGTTCTGCCTTCTACGTTACGGGCCTTATTCAAGTTCAGCAAAGACGGGATCAAAGATCTCTTGTGGTAAAATCAGGGTTGCTCCATGAAAAGAAACAACAGAGATCATGGAGCAAGAGCATGAGAAACAATTTTGGAAAGAAAGGCAAACGTACCAGGCAAATAAGACAAGTGAGTAAATGACACGTGGCAGATGTTGGCCATGTGGCTCACACTCGGGTACACTGGTGGTGCCAGCAGAAGGTCTAGAGCAAAATAATCAAACATTAGGTCGCATAACCCAGTTGGATCACCCAACACTGTCCTGTGAGGCCACCGGTCTTTGTAAACTGTGCATACAGAAGGCAGAAAGAGAAGATACCAACACCAGACAAATAGCACTCGCTGTCTTAAAGACTGTGAGTACTGGTTTGGGCACCTGTAAAAGCTTTATCATAATCTGTGGGGAAATTCCTGTCTTCTTCAACACAATTTAGATTAAAGTTTTAGTACCTGAGAAATTGCTTCTCCCTCTCAGACCAAGATTTCTTCTTAATGCCTTTTTATCGCTGTGCTGCTGACACAGAAACTTTGCTTTTTTTTATTCCTATTTCATGTTATAATCCTTCTTTACTATTGTTTTATCTTATTACTACTTATCCATGTCATTATTATTATAGTAGAAAGTGAAAAACCGCACGAAGAAAATTGCAGTAATTAAACTTGTATATGAAATGGAAGACCTTTAAAAATTCACTGCACTTCCATACAAAATCAGCTGCCACAGTATGTATGAGCAGTGAATGGGAGCAGGGATCTAATTTTTCTGGAAACGTTAGCCATGAACTGCAAGCTACTAAAAGTTTTCAGAGACCAGAAAGGGGAAGACCATCTTTTCTTGTACTTTACATCCGTTTCTTGTAACTGAGGTTCAACTCTTTCAGAGACAGATTGTAAACTTTTTTTCAGCCTAAGCAGAGTCTTGTTTTTCAAGCAGTCCCATGACATTTATTTATGGAGTAATGTGTTGTTCAGTGCACTGCTGGCAGGATCTGGCTCTGCACGGATAAACACGTTGCCCCATACAGCTTCCAATGTCACCGTCATACAAAGGAAAATATCCCAGGTTAGACAGATGTATTATGACCAAAACATTCAGAACTTTTACTCTCCTTTTGCTGATTGATTGAAGAATTATATCCATGAAATGGGATGATTTATACAATTGCATTGCCTCTTGGCTAGAATAAGCTTTTGCCAGCCAGATGCTCCTGAAGAATGGCTGCTCGCAGCATAACTCTGATGTAATTTGATACACAGCATTGAGCACAATCAAGATGAAATGATCCTTAGATGATTCTTCCATGTGCAAATCATTGCAGGAAGACAATTTTAATAATGATATTTCCTTTTATTATTAAGTTCTTCAAACTATTTTTTCAGATAATGAGCAATTGCATCCAGGAGAAGTAGCTATTGTCAGGTTAGTATTTTATTAATCCTTTACCTGGGGCCAATATCCTAAGAAACCAGAGGAGGTAGTTGTCACTGAAATACTCGGTACTGAAGGCCTTTTCCAGACTTCACTTCCACAACACCTCCTCATTGTTACAATTGCTTACCTCCCACTTTTAACAATCCCAGCTTGGTTATGCCAGTATTTTATTTGTTGGGTTCTCTCTTTTTTTTCCTCACCCATACTCCTACATTTTTGCTTCCCTCTCAGACAACAACAGTAAAGGGAAAGCTTAGGATTGACAAGTATGAATATAAAACAGATAACAGTATTTTAAAAGTCTGTGACTCTTTCCAGTCTCAGCCAAAAGCACTGTGTCAGCTCAGCATTAGGGATAATCCCTGTCCAGGACCGAATTGATGAGCTACCAGTGGGACCTACTCCACGCAGAACAACCACCACATTCAGACTGCCTGGTAGTGATTAGGATGAAACAGTGCTGAGAAAATGCCTAGTCCCTGTGTTGACAATGTACCAGGCTTCAAACGAGCACAGCTTTGTGCTTCATGGCTAGACTTTTCATCTGAAGGAAAGGCAAGTTGATGCCAGTGTTGGCAAGAGTAAAAGCTCCCATGTAACATTCAGAAACTAGCCCCAAAACAATTTAACTTCATCTTTAATGGCGTGCTTCTCCCAAAAAAACTCTTCATGGAGGTGGGATTAGCGATTAAGAGATATGAAGGGTGGAACACATAGGTCTGTGAAAACTGGAATTAATATGATTATGCTAAGCAGAACATATTCTGGGCATCAGCGGTTTGCAAAGATTTAATGAAATGTGCCCCAAGCACGGAATTTTCTCTCTGGAAAATAAGGCATGATATTCAGAGCAGGTTGGGAGAAAGGGGTATTTTACAGGAAAGCACAGGAAAATCAACTGCCACTTTATATGAAACACCTTCCCTCTCTCATGCTCTTTTAATTTCTACCATAATAAAGTGATTATAATAAATTTATGATCGTGAAGTACTATTAGTGCCTCCTTCCCACATGCCACATTTTTCCTCATGGGGAAAAAAAAGGAAGGAAACAAAGTAAAAAAAAATACAATACAAGCAGATAATAAACTGATCAATGTGTGAGAAGTATACTGGGGATGAATGTTAGCAGTCACTACTCCTTCTAATATTCCACTATCGGGTCTAATTCTGTGCAGAGATTGTGCCTTGGAAGGTATAAGAAATCCTAAAATATTATCCAAAGTCCATGAAATACCATTGTTTTGACGGTACATTTTGACAGGTTTTGTGAAGCAAGAACTTATCCAGAAGGACAAACAGTCCGTGATGCCAATAATTCCGATTTCTTTGGAAAATGCGTACATCCAGATCTCTGCGTGAGGGTTTCCTCAGTGCAACAAATCTGGTCTTTTTTATTACACACATGACCACAAAAGAATTTTAGTTTTTGCTTATGTCTCTTGCTCACCTTGTTCTCAACCATACCACGTCNTCAATCAATACACGTTATAGCAGTTTAGTGTTGCAGGATGACAGTGTGCTGTGACGCATCAGCAGACTGAAAAGCATGGCAGGTCATTTGCAACGTAATGTGGCTTTCTAGAAACCAAGCTGTTGCAACTTTCTCACTTCATAGCGCCTCTAAATGCCACAGTCACCTTTCATGGCTTATATAAGTAACTTCACTCATGGTGCTCCGAGGCACAGCGGAGAGTACTCCAAGCAAAAAGTAAATGTTCAGTGATTCATATTGGTATTTCTTCGGAAAATAAATAAAACTGTATCTATTCACCTTGGTCACAGGATGACCAAGCAAACACCTGAGTGAACTAAATCTACTGGTTTGATTTTAGAGACACAGTCAAAGCAACTACAAGATACAAGGTATTCCCAAATGACAGAAAATTGCATCTAGGTAAGTCCAACATCAAACAGCAGCCTGTTGAGTATGTATCTGAGTGTGCTTATTTTTGTTGTTTTCTTCCAGTACAGAATTTATAATATTCAAAACTGTGTTCCAGATACATTTGTTTCTGAGAAGCACACACACACCATTTCTGTGCATAGCAGAACTTGTAGGACTATTGCTCAGTTACGCATAAGTTCCACGGGCTGATTCACAGGCATGCTACAGTGGAAATAACCTGCACTGTCTGCACTGGCAAGAGGTCGCCTTCAGAAAAAATACCAATGCTGAAGCATTTGTGCACAAAGTATAGCAGACAGGAAAACAGAATTTCTTCCAAGCTATCTGTGTACTCATATGAAAGTAAAACCAGACTGTGTATATAGTTACAGGTGAAAAGATGGAAAACTTCTATTTCTGCTCTTTTCAACCAATTATGCTCCAAGAATCCTTATTCAGGGATACCACAGGATCTTTTTTACCAGCTTTTGAAGTTCATAAACTGAGGAATAGCATTTTTTCAAATCGCTCATTTCATGAACTGAATTATTTCAAGGTTACTGAACTCAAAAGCTCTGAGCTTGGTTCTGCCCTCTGGGAACAGTCTGATAGGAGAAGGTAGAAATATTTCTCAATTCTTACATTTTCTTTTTTATTTTTACTAAACTTCTGAAAAGATTCATTCTAGACTTTACTAATTGTTTTTAGTTGTACTGAAGAACATAATCAAACGCAAAAGTGAAATTTCATCTTCAAAAGCCAAAACTCTGAAAATTTTCCACAGAATATCAAGACCTCTTTAAGTATGGAATAGTCCTCTTAAGTAATCAAAGCTGATAGATGTTCATAAGTGCTTAAAAAAAAAAAAAAATCCCNNNTAAAAAAAAAAAAAAATCCCTAGAAGTTACTAACATAGTAAATACCTTAACCATACCTTTGCACTTTTTATATAACTTTCAAGAACAGCTTATGGAGGGGAATGCAGCTTGCCTCTAGCCAGTATAAAAGCAAATATTTCTTATGTACTTACTATTTCTATTTTCATATATCCCAAAAGGCCCATAATGCTAACAATGTTCATAAAAGCTGGAGTCCCAATTTAGAGCAATGAGCAAAATGCAAAGACAATGGCAAGGGACAGCAGTACAATAAAGCAAGGTATAGTTTTTACATCAGCTGTATAAATTGCCTCTGTAATTTCACTGGCTATTTCACTTCTGTCCTTATATAATGCTATATAGATGTTTGCAATCAAAGACTATTCATGCTAATTTAATTTAACTACAAGGTTTTTGTTAAGACAATGTACTTACTAGTGACTAGTTAATTCGGTGTTGCATATTCAAAACACTTCCTTGACCAAAAATATTTGTCCTTCTTTTTTACACTGAGAATTACAAATATGGATGTCCACTGGAGTTGTGGTACAACAGAAAACTCTGAATATTTTCTTTATTTAGCAGGTAAAATTAGACAATTAGAGCAGACTACACTAGCACAACTGAAAAGCTGAGTAATTTTCATAATGCAATTGATTTCTTACCACATGGTGCCATTTAAGGGATTATAACAACTCACCAGGGTAACATCAAACTTGATTAGAAGCCAGGGGGCCTGATTATCATCTCCTTTAAGCCAGTGAAAATCCAGACAAAATGTAATTGACACCAACAACTCTCAATTTGCACCAGTGTAACCAAAAGGAAAGTGTCTTTTCTTTTTTGCTTGGATAAGTCATTTCCATATCTTTCAGCAATTAACTGTGATTGTTTCAGTCCCCTTGAAGATATCAAAGACAGTGTATGTGGTGTTTTCACTGCCTCGTACGCTGCTATTACATAGGTCTGAGGAAGTGCCTTCATATAAAAAACAATTCATACAGCAAATAAAAGTAATTTCTTATGTAAACTTCTCTGGTGGCGAGAAAACCTTTAACATGCTCAGCATGCCATGCACTTTGCCCCTCCATAAGTAAACATCTAAAGATAATGGGCTGGATTTTTCCACAGATATTGAGGTATGTGGGAGTGGAAGTAAGACCTGGGAGGCTTTTCAGGAACTCCCAAGCTAGGTGTCACAAAACACAATCAACAGGTATTTCAGGGCTGGATTCATCTGAAGTCAGACATTTACAATGGAGGTAAATACGCACGAGGTAGTTGGCTAAACTCCCTCAGTCCACAATGGGTTAAAACAGTAACTTCAGCAACAGTAGGATTCATCTCATCCTAAATAAAATAGGTCATACATGAATGTGGCCCCAAAATTGCATATTTCTCCTTATTGACTGTAGGGAACAGGGGGCGCAGTTCAGGGTGATCAGGTCTAATACGCATGTCTATATTACATATATTTATAGTTATTGCAAATAAATCCCATGTTTTTTACCCTCAAGCCTGACTGTTTTGCTTCCATTTGGGCCTGCTCCAACAGTGACTCTTCCTCACAGGTTCACTACTGAGAGCACCAACGCTGCCTGCTGTGGATGAAGGATCATCAACTCCTCAGACTCTGGCCCAAGGGAATGACCCCTGGTGCTCTTTTATGCCATCCTACAAGTAACCCACTGAGGCTACATCTAAACAGTGGTAAATCACATCAGTTTTTATATAAATTAAACATGCGTGGGACCGTTCTCTGGTATTGAAGCCAGGTGCTCTGGAATAGCCCCTGTTCACCTTACTGAACTCTCATCATTCAAAAGGTAAGAGGCTGATGTTAGGTGATGCCATTCATAAGTATTACCAGTGATCTTTCTTTAATGAGGTTATCTTCCTCATATACATAGCTACATGCTGTGTTAACTACTTCTGGATACAGTTTAGCCCCCAACATCCCCTGCTGCTGGGGAAAAAAGCTGCTGCACTGCCTGGCTGAATACCCGACATGGGGCTGAGGGTGCGCCAAGCAAATTCCTATGTCCTGGCCACTTCAGACACAAGCATCCCATTGGCTTTATGGCACCTCCTATCCATAGAGGAGTGGGGACTTCAACCAGCAACCCCAGAAATGTATTTAAATTTGAAAACAGAAGGAGCCAGAATCAACTGAAATGTGGATGAGGTATAATATGCATTGAAGATGAGGCAATCTGGGGTTATTCACCTTTGCCAGTGAGCTGCTGCAAAGGATCCTCGCAGCGCAGATGCTCCCTGCAGAAATAATGATTGTCCAGAAAAAAGCAAGCAGCAAGTCCTCACTTTGTCAGCCTGTCTTCCAATTTTCTCTGCTCACCAGTAATATACCTGCCACCCTACCTTCTCGATCTTCTATTAATTTCTTTTTCTTTTTATTCTAGTTTGTTTTTATCATCTACTGAGTATCCTAAGTGACAGGTAGATAACACATATTTATCTACCTATATGAACATACCTTCATGACTTCAAACACTGACAGATGCTTTGGTTAGAAGACACCCTCTCGTAGAAAACTTTGTCTAAATTTACACTCCATAAGAGCAATACAAATGTTTACACTATTTTAATTACATTTGAGTCAGGGCTTTCTCTAAACAAATAAACATGGTCCCTCAATGTTTATAATTCACACCTTGGAGAGGTCTGATACTACTTGAGAGGGAGTAACTGACTGTAAACAGCAAAACCAATCAGCCAGTTTTCCTTCTCCATAATGACTGAGGCCCCTGAAAGGAATACCACCTGAACAGCAAATTCAGAACGATTCAGTTCTTCCAGTGGGAAGCCCTGTGACAAACAGCTCTCCTGTGCCAGGTAGATTAAAGCCAGCAGCATCCAAGGCCTCAGCTGAGGAAACTCCCAGGTCCTCCCTTGGAAGCAGGGGGGCTGGCAGGCTGGCCCCCCTCCCCAAACACTGGCCAAGCACAACAGGCTGCACATGCCATTGAATGACTGAACCCCCCAGCTTTGGTCCTGCCCTGAGTACACGCCTGGCCCCTTGGACTATGGAAACTGAATTTCTCTGCAGTAGGTGCCTCCTTCAGGCAGAATCTTTCTAGGAAATATTAACCGAAACAGGGTAAGCATTTCTAGGCATCAGCCTAGCAAAAATGCACACTAAGAGACACCTGTGTGACACTTTCTATTACAAGTTTGTGTCCTTGTCCTCTGCAGCTTACCGTTTGACAGAGGGTGGCTTATGTCTTGTCTGTAAGTTTTGTCCTTCTAGGATCAAAGTATGGCCAATTTATGAGCATCTTTGAAAAAAAATAAATCACAGTTCAGTCAAGACATTAGCAGCTAGAAAAGCTATTATAGCAGCTGGAAACCATGAAGATTTAATCTTCTCTAACCATGCTCAGTCCCTCCACAACTCCTGCTGCTGATTAGGCATCACAGGCACCATCTTCACAGAATAACAGAAGAATGAAATCCCTCAGTAAGAAATATTGCTTCTCCTGTAAGAATGGACAGAAATTTTCTCCATACCCATGGCTCCCAACTGCCTAATTACATCTCACTAGCGAGGTGCAAGAGCAGCGCTTTTAACTTGTTTTATCAGATCTGCCCTGGGCAAGCTGGCTGTGTACCATGCTCCGAGAGCTGGCAGTGCCAGGAAGCAGGGAGCATAGACACTTAGGTGATCCTGGATTGAATGAGCCATCCCAGCCAAATTTCCAACATGTGCTATGACACCGAGCAAGCAATCACCATGCTGGCAAGAGCAGGAGCAAAGCTACTAATGGCAGAGACAAGAGGAGGCAGCCCAGCCCCCAGATCAGAGGCCAGGACAAGGGCAGTGGAGGCAAGAAGTTAGGAGATGCACAGGAAGGTGTCGGACACTGTAAGTGAAACTTGCCATGAAAAAGTCAGAAATTGCTTTAAAATAATGCCTGTGCGCTTATACGGGATCTCATCTTCATTTCCTTCTCTCTGCTAAACAAGCACGTGTGACCTATTTCCCACAGAGATTCCTGTCTTCAAAAGAGGCGGCTTACATCTCCATTCTGCCAGTTCTCTCAGGAATAATGTCCTGCTCTCTGCCTGTACTTGTGCTTCATTATTAGCAGAGCACTTTCCTACCACTAGATACCATTTTCTCAGTTGGTTTTCATTTCTGATGCCACACTGATGATTACTTTCGGTACAAGCAGTGGTGCTTATGTTGTCACATGCTGCTGTCGCTAGCATAGCATCCCACAATCAATGTGAGGCTAGAAAAACTACTAAACTGCACATTTCAACAAAACAGCAGGTGCTTTGAACACCATCTATAACTTTAAGTGAACAATTCCAGTAATGGTTTTCTCAGTCCTTCCTAGAAGCAGTCCTAATGGGCAACAAATAACAAAATGAGGTTCAGCTGGTGAAAGAAAAGCAGGATAATACATTGAAGGAAGGGAAAGATTATCATAAAACATTTGTATAGCCATGTGAATTTTGCACTGCGCTGTACAGAACAGAGATCACATCTCACCCCTGCCCTAAGCTTCTTGCCGTTGCTAAGACAACCACATCTATGTAAGAGAAGCAATGCAGAGTCCAGTGGTGAGACCTCCTAAGGGGATAAATTGGCTACTGGGCTTTGCTAGACGAGAGAAAGTATGTTTGTGCAAAGAGCAGGATGGCTGCTCTGGTTGTGGAAGACTGCCTGACAGAGGCACTCAACCAAGCGCAGAGGTGAAGGGGATGTGGAGGGAATATCCCAACAAATAGCAGGGGCTCCTTGTTCCCAGAAATGCCACTGTTTTCTTGGCTGAGTCAAGCTCTAGGGAACATCCCTGGGGGCTCCTGGGGGTACCATCAGGAGGTCCAACAACAACATCTCTTCCTCAGACCAACTACTCCTTCTCAATTCTGCCTGGCTTATTACAGGAGTGATGTATCTGCCTAAGCCTTGAGTTACAGAGCCTTTAGGAAAAGCTTCTCACTCCAGCGGTGGGCTTGGGGCCTTACACCAGGGTAAGATGAAAATGACATTTAACAAGCATATGTGGATAAAGGAGATCCCAAAGTACTTCATAGTATCAGCTTATGAAGCCTATGTAGAAAACACTTAGCAGAAGCAAAATCCTATGCTATGAAAGCACCCACATCCCAGCTACCCCCTATCAGTTCACTCTAGATGTTTCATACCATGTTTGCATAAGAGGATCTCCTTTACTTGACCCTTCTTACACTATTTACAGACAGTCTTCCACACAATATTGCTTGGACTATCTGTCAAGATGTCAAAATGGGGATCCTGCAGTATATCACAGGAAACTGCATCAGTAAGGTTAGTAAGTTAATGTTTTCTGGAGCAAAGCATCATTATCCTTGAAGGAAGCATACAGAAGAGCACACCTGACAGAGCTCACCTAGACTCCCTTAGGATGCTTCACTGCTTAACATAACACTGCTGACTAGCCTTCCTACACCCAATTTCTAAGTTTAGATATAGGAGAAAAAGCAGATTCAAGACTGGCAAACTGAACACCTGTTACAAGAAGGTAAGCCTCTATAACTTACCTTCTTCTCAGGTGTTCGAGGTCTAAAGCAACAAGGACTATTAATACAGTGAACTGCAGGTACTAAATAGAGTGCAGTCTGACAACTTGTTTACATTATGGGCTTTATATACATCCATAATTTTGCATAAATAATAAAACAATTCTGGCTCATAAGTTAATAAAAGAACTCTTCCCAACAAGGAAATCCAAAACCAGCAATTACGTCTCCTTTCTATCCCCACTTTGAAAGACACTTTGGAAAATAGGAAAGGTTTTTGTTTCAGTTCCAGAGGTCTCTGTTGATACACCTTTGTGGGAAAAGAAATCCAGCAGCAAACAGATGTTCTAGCTCCTACCACTGGTCTGCCATGACCGCAGCTGGGTCATGCTCCCAGAGATGACTGGTAGGTAACTAGCATGCTTACCTGCATTATAACACCTCCCTCATGGTGCCAACTTCTTCCTCCCTGGATTTCCTCCTATTTTACTACAACTGCTCTAATACAGCATCAAAACCACTTGCACTAATACCAGGATTAGGCCATGACAGGCACACGTCCAGTTCATATGTTCTGGGGTTTAAGAATTTTTACTCTTCTCCCAGCTCACATATTTCACATGACTTAATTAAATGGCAGAATAGAGTACTGCCAAATGTTTATTTCTCACCGAACAGAGGCAGCTATTTAAAGAATGTTGTTATGCTAGCCGCATTTCATCACAAAGAACGAATACCTATAATTATAATATCTGTGATTATATAATGTCAACCATAAGAAAAATAAGCAGCCCCACATTTTGAGGAATAAATTGTAACCTGTATTATCCACATTCAGGCTAAAAATGCTGGATCTTGTCCCAACCTCAGAAATAAAATATACCCAGCAGTAATTGAAAAACAAATGAATCTGATTATAATCTTGCCATACTCTAGCTTTTGCATTCCTCAGCTATGCAGCAAACAGATGGAAAAATCACATTACATGCACCAGGAGACAAATTTTTAAGGTATCTCTGCAAACATCAGTTATCTTTGCACTTAAAATATTTCTGGCCTTGAAGCTTGGGTCGTATTGCATTATATCTGTGAAATATTTGGCTATTAGATCATACCATATTTTGACACTGGCAGTGCAGGTACTGATCAAAAATATTGCTGGGTTTGCCTTTGCATTCAGAATGCGGGCAGCAAACAACATGAAGACAATTAGAAGATGCCAGATTACTTTGTAGCTTCTGAAGGTAGTGTCATTAAAGATGAATTTCAAATACTAGGCCTCCAACATTACTGGAAAAACTCATATGTTCAGAGAGGCAAAGGCTTTGTTTTGCAGCAGGACCCAGCCTCTGCTGCAGGGACATCTCAGGGCCACCTCCCAGGCTGCAGCAGCAGCAGCCCTCGTTTCCATTTTACCTCGGCCCCGACCTGTCATTTGTGAGGGTTCAAAAGCTCCTCCATGAGGAGCTGAGCAGCCCCTGTTGAAGGCCACGGTGGGGGGACACACACCCAGAGTGAGCCAGAGCCCGGTGGGAGGACATATATGATGCCGAAATCCCCTCTGTCCTGGGTTCAGTTGGGATAGAGCTAATTTTCATAGGAACCTGGGAGGGGGCACAGCCAGGACAGCTAGCCTGAGCTAGCCAAGGAGCTATTCCATACCATGAGACATCATGCTCAGTATATAAATGGGGAGCGGGCTGGGGGGACTTTCTCTGCTCTTGGTGGGGGAAGTGGTGGAGCATCAGGTTCTGGGTGGTGAGCAGCTGTACTGTGCATCACTCATTTTGCATATTCTATTATTAGTACCGTTGTTGTTGTAACTTCTCTTTTTGTGTTGTCCCAGTAAATTGTCCTTATCTCAAGCCACGAGGTTCTGGGTTTTTTCTTTTTCTCCTTTCTGATTCTCCTCCCCATCCCACTGGAGGAGGGCAGGGAGGAGTGAGCGAGCAGCTTCGCGGTGCTTTGTTACCAGCTGGGCTGAAACCATGACACCCTCCAACGCCCCAGAGGGGGCAGAGGCCCTCCTGCTCCACGAAGCAGCCGCCCTGAGGGACCCCAGGCAGGAGGGGAGATACAGAAGCACAGGACAGGGAGCACCTGCTCGTGTCACCTGGCCCAATCCTCTGCCATTCCCGGGACCTGTGAACGCACTGCGGCAGGACACAGGACACTGGCTACGGCTACGCGTTGGGGCCCACGGGAGGAGAGGCACCACCAGGCCATGGCTGCCCAACCTTGCAGCCAGGATGCTGAGCCATCCCCCTCCCACAGGCTGCCCCCCCTGCCCTGCCACAGCGCTGGGATGGCAGCCAGGGAGAAGGGGAGGATATGGAACTTTGTGGCACAAGGAAGCTCCACCCCAGCCAGCCTGGGTGCCGCAGGCACGCTTATTTCATTAGCGGCATCATAGCCCAAGCTCACAAACTGAATGGGTCTTCCACAGACATCAGCCAATGCCCCAAAAAGCAGAGGGGCTTGTGCTGCCAAACCCAGGGTTTTGAAGGTATAATAATAAGGGGTGAACCTCAACTAATTTTTTTTCTTTTTCTTGAGACTGGAGCATTCCCCATGCCCTCTCTGCTCCTGATGCTGCTTACAATTCTGCTGCTGATGCCCCCCTCCTCAGGGCTCAGGGGCCTCGTCATCACAGGGATCTCTTGTCATGACAGGGATCTCTCGTCATCACAGCATTTGCAATCTCCAACACACAACCCTCACAACGCACAGTGCCTTTCTCTGGATACCTGCCATACTAAATGCAGTCTCTATAATGCCTGTATATGTATCTCTAATGCAATCTCCCCACAGCCTCCACAGAGTTCCCTCTTTCTCCAGCTAACACTGCTTCATACAGGAAAGAAAGGCAATGTGACTCATTTCTCTGTCAGATATCTTAAGCACTGCTTTAAAAGCTATAACAAACACACAAGGCATAGGTAACAAGCCATATACAAAAGCGTGGCTGCAGTTCCATTATACTTTGCAAACCATTTTTTTTTTTTTCTAATTGCCTTTGGCTGATAACATTTGAAAAATAGGTAAGTAAGAAAACTTGCAACTGCAGTCCCAAAGTATCATCTTTCTCTTCCTCAACAACCTGCACACAGTTAAACAGGTATTTCCTGTTAAGCAGCTTTTGTGGATGAGGTCCAAAATGACCATTAAATAAATCTTCTATTAAAAAAATTTCTTTTGCTGCTCACCCATCACAGAAAAATGTACCTGAAATTCACCCCTGAATTGATTAAGTTTCATCTGGAAAAATGACACTGTCATATATCTGACATTCTGTCAGTATCATTTTTCCAGATGAAACACTCGAAACTCAGTGGCTGTTACACAAACCAAAGGAAGTATTAGCATGTCCTTCCCTCCTGCAGGGAAAGAAGGACCTTACACAAAAATCAGCCTCCACTGAAAGTGTCTGCAAACTTCTACTTATTTCAACTGAAGTTCACACTTGCGTTCCTGTAAAAGGACTGATCCTGCATATTCACTATGGCCTTAAAAATATCATGGCCAACAACTTAGAGGTGCCAGTCCCTTATTTTTCTCCACAGCTTGCTATTTCTTCTTGCAGGTTGTTGGGCTGTGGCTACCCTTGATAGGCAGGTGTGTAATGCAGGGTGTCAGAGAATCACACTATCATTTGCCCTCAACTAGAAACCAGAGGTTTCCCTTTCACTGAATGACATTCAACTCTGTCAATCAGCTCTTTCTTTATGAGTTAGCAAGATGCCTTTACGTTATTGCTTCTGCTTTGTATATAGCCTTATCAATTTTTTCAGTACTTAAATGCTTTAAGAAAATCAACGTTTCGGCAAATAGAGTGGAACAGAAGTATTGTAAAATCTCATTTGCCATTCCAGCATCAGTGACCATGGTTAAACTAAAGGAAACAACAGGTATATGTGGGACAATGAATATAGAGAAAAACTGCAGAAGGCATAGAAAATGGGTGAGTGGAAAGGCATGAAATTAAAAACAATATAGGAAAAAAGCGAAGCTGAAGACAAATGTAGTAGCTGTGGGTAGGACTTAATCTCAGCTAATTTTAGCAATCTGAACCTTAGGTGTCTCCTCCAAGCTAATCACCTTAGCTCTTTCCATATAATGAATAGAGAGCAGGAGCCACCCACGGGGGATTCAACCAGTCCTGAGACAGGTCTTCTAAGACAGGGCAATGCATCCCGCTTTCCCTCAACTATCTGGAAGTCTAGATGATGGGCTCAGAGTAGACGCATAACTTCTGTGTTTTAACAGCACTGGAGCTGATGTAGGATCATGCATCAATTTGAGTGTTGTACCTATTTAATAGATGGCCTTTCAGTTCCAACATTTTTAGCTTTGAAGATCAGATTCATTTGGTTTTCTTGGCAAAATCCGACATTTCTTGTGTCAATGGAAAGATTTTCTAATAATTGCTCACCAGCAAGTCCTTGTCTGAACATTTAAATAATCTATGAGCACAAAACCTATTTGTTGTATTTTATTAAAGATGGGCCAAACTTGCCCCTAGTACAATTGCATGTAGTGCCATTCACTTCAAAGAAGCTACATATGCTTACACAGCAGGGAATTAGCCCAGATACTGTCAAAATGCTTCATTACTAGTCAGGTCAGACAATAAATCAGATCTTCTGTTTGCAAAGTACGGCAATTTATGTCTAATGACTGGAAGAATTGGTATATAAAGTAATTACCAAAACTGGAAAGCAATCATGTCCTAAATGTGCAAAACCTCATCTATAATTTGAATTTTACAAAAAAAAAAATTTATGATGGCAGGTGTAAAAAGCATCTTGCTTTCCTGCAGACATAAGCAAGCACTTCCTCCTACCCTGTTCTGCAAGGATCCCAACTTCAACATCTTTTTGGCTCATTTAAAGGCCCATTGTCATAGAATTATTGACCCTTTCAGGCTGGAGGGGACCTCAAGAAGTCTCTAGTCCAGAGTCAACACTGAATTTAGGACCAGGTCACTCAGAGTTTTGTCCTGAAAACCTCCAGGGACAGAGAGACTGCACAAGCTTCACTGTCCTCATGGGACAGTCTCCTGTTCTCCTTATATCCAGTCTAAACCTCTCTTATTTCACCTTATGCTCACCATTGCTTGTCCACGTGCCATGGACCATTGTGAAGAGCCCAGCTCTGTCTCCCCAGTGACTCTAAGGCACTGGGGTCTGCTGTCAGGTCCCCCAGTAAAGCCGTCTGTGCTCCAAGCTGAACAAACTCAGTTCCGTCAGCCTCTCCTCCAATGGGAAATGCTCTAGCCCTCACCATCTCAGGGGCCTCTGATGAACTCCCTCAAACATCAAAAATTTGTTGATGTCTTTGCTGTATTGGAAGGCCCAAAACTGGATGCAGTATAACTAGATGCAGCCTAAAAGGTGCTGAGTAGAGGGGATAATCCCTTCCCTCCATCTACTGGCTTTGCTCCTCATAATAGAGCCCAGGATGCTGTTGGCCATCTTTGCTGCCAGGGCACACTGCTGGCTCATGCCCAGTTCACTGCTCACCAGACCTGATGCAGAGGATTAGCCCATCACCAGCACTGGAGTTCGCATTTGTCCTCATTTAATTTCACGAGGTTCTTGTTGACCCATTCTTCCAGCCTGTCCAGGTCCCTCTGGATGCCAGCCCTGCCCTCCAGCGTATCACCTGGTACCCCCAATTTTGTGTCATCCACTGAGTTGATGGGGGGACATCGTGTATGCTTCTCCAGGTCACTGATAAAAGTATTAAACAAGGTATGTCCATACACAGACCCTTGGGGAATTCAGCTCATAACTGGCCTGCAGGTAGAGCGCGACCCATTAATTACCAGTCTGTGGGCCCAACAAACCAGCCAGTTTTTCACCCTTGTAGTTGTCCACCCATCTAGAGTGTATCCCAAGTGGGATACAAGGATTACACTGCATCGAGCTACACTAAACAGCTCTGCTGTATTATACCCACCCTCAAAATGCACTTCTGTACAGGCAGCTGAGCTACAGAAGATGACAGACACTCACTGTGGTTGCTGATGAGCCAGGCATCATCTCTTTACCTGTCTCCCTGTCAGATCATGGCTGGAAACCAGCAGCCAGGCAGGAAAAGTGAGAAGACAAGATGCACCCCAGTAAACTACAATCCTTACTCCTATCAGGAAACAGGCTTCATGCCTACCATGTCCTTCTCACCCAAAATGGGAGTTTTGGCACGTTTTATCAACAAGGACATCCCTTTCCCATAAGAACATGAACACTTCTGACACCTACTGACAACTCTGAAATTCCACACTGAACTTGCTGACTTTTAGTACACAAACAATTTGCCAAGTTACCACTCTTCGCACTGCTCAGGAGATGTATTATCAAGAAGATAATAAATATGATACTATATACGTCTTCTAATTAATATACAAATGTTCTAAATAATTTGCATAAAATGTCAGTCACAAAGTAGGACAAGCCTTTACAGTCAAGTTTCAAAAAAATCGAATTAATAATTTCCCTTCTACATTTTAGGTGATGACTCTATTGTATATTTTTGCAAGTGACCTATTATTTCCCACAAAAATATTCACAGTCCAAAGGAAGTCCCCAAAGACAGGTGAAGCAAAGCTCACGTGGAATGTCTAGTCCAGCTCTTTCAGAAGTAGAACAAAGATCTCAAACTGAGACTGTGACCATGAAATTAGGTGAACTTTCACAATTTTACCCAAGCCTCTTTCACTAACATTCCCAGAGACCCCTTATTCACCACCAAGATTCAGCACGTGGACTTCCAGAAAGATTAGGCTTCCCTGGTGGGAAATTAAGGATGGGATTAGAAATCGGTTTATACCAGGCACCTAGTTTCAGTTTCAATACAGCTGCTTGTTTCTTATGAAGTGATTAATACAAAGCATCTAAAACCAGGCTGACTGAAAGGGGATTAAGAACACTTCTATCAGCTGTTTATATTTTCATTTTGCGATCTCTTGTTCAGTTTGTACATCTGACACAGTAGAGAACACAAAAAGCTAGCTGTGAAATATGGATTACTGGCCCACCAGTGCAACTCCAAGAAGAGAGCATGGAGCTGCACATAAGCTGGGTATCGCATTGTCATGATTTCAGCCCAGCCGGTAACAAAGCACCACGAAGCCACTCACTCACCCACCCACCCCCATGCCTGGCCACGGTGGGATGAGGAGAAAATCCAAAGGCAGGCTCGTGGGTCGAGACAAGGACTGGGGGGGATCACTCCCCACTTATGGTCACGGGCAAAACACAGGCTCAACTTGGGCAAGAAACAAAATCCATTTAATTTACTACCAATCAAATCAAAAACAAAACACAAGGGTATTAGGAAGGGAAACCAAACCTCAGAACACCTTCCCCCCACCCCTCCCGCCTTCCCGGCTCAGCTCCATTCCCGGTGCTTTCTCCCTCCTCGCCCCGGCGGCACAGGGGAAACAGGGGATGGGGGTTAGGGTTAGCTCTCCACACCTTGTCTCTGCCGCTCCTTTCCTCAGGGGGAAGATTCCTCACTCGTCCCCTGCTCCACCGTGGGGTCCCTCCCACAGGAGACAGTCCTTCACGAACTTCTCCAACGTGGGTCCTTTCCGCGGGCTGCAGTTCTTCCCGAACTTCCCTGGCGCGGGTCCTTTCCGCGGGCTGCTCTCCAGTCACACACTGCTCCAGCGCGGGCTTTCCCATGGAGTCACGGCCATCTTCGGGAGCCTGCGCTCCACCATGGATCTCCCTGGGCTGCAGGGGGACAGCCTGCTGTCTCCCAACGGGCTGCAGGGCCATCAGCCTCCTCAGGTGCCCCTCCTCCCCCTCCTTCTTCACTGTCTCCAGTATCAGCAGAGATGTCCCACTCACGTTTCCCAACCCCCCACACTGCTGGTTCCCCTTCTTAAATATGTTCTCCCAGAGGCGCTGCCACCGTCACTCCCTGTCTGGGCTGCAGAGGCGGGTCCGACTTTTTGGAGCCGGGGGATCTTCCAGCAGCTTCTCACAGGAGCCACCTCTGTGGCCCCCTCCCCTGCTACCAAAAAAAACCCCGCACCACACAAACCCATAACACACATGCTACTTTCCAGTTACAAATGAGCGTAATTTCTGAGGGCATCTATTAGACTATGTGGAATCAAGTAGCTGTCTGCAAGGTGTACCTTGTGTGCCTAATGTATTACTTACTGTTCGTTTCCTGCTGAAGATGCTCCTTCAGGAAGGCTCTTGCTCTCTTTTCATCAGAAGCCTTGGAAAGATATCAAAACAGGGAAAAAAAAAACCCCAATTCACTCTAGCTTAATAGGGAAGTTCTTTGAATTACAGAATATTTACTGAAATGTCAGTTCAGTTTTTTCACACAAGCACCAGTCTAGATGACATTTGAGCTAGCTTACCAAAGATTTTCTATTCATTTCATTGCCCAAGTTGCTGCTTGCAATTCAACACAAGCTTTGGGCCTGTGCAGCGCTATGAAAACTGAACACACTGAGCAACTTTCAAACATGGATGCAGCACTTATGGCAGGATGAACTCCTGGGTCTTAGAAGTCAAAGAAAATGTTTTCAGCTCAGAGGGTTAGTGACTCCAAACCCCTAAAGGATGCAACGTTCAGGATAGAGACATGTTGCCAGCTGAAGTGCTATGCTGGAGAGAGCATAACTAAGTAACACTTTCCTATTTCTCAGAATTGCTTTGATGAGAAATTTGCACATACTGTGGAAATTCTAGTGGCCATGGAAGTTATTGTATAACCTCTTCTAGGACAGTACTGTGAAAAAAAACAATGTTAGATTAATTACTAACAAAGTATTCTGAGCATACAGCAAAAAAAGAACCCCTTACACCACTATGTATTATGTATACTATTCTTTACTCACTGATTTAGAGTCAAGCAGGGATGTAAACTGACTACTTCAAGAAAGTGTTCTGCAAACATAAAAAAAGTTATATTTTAGTATGCAGGTGTTATGGGCTTGTGTGGCACGGTTTTCCTTGGTGGCAGGGGAGGGGCGCTGCAGAGGCGGCCACTGTAAGAAGCTGCTGGAAAATTCGCTGCCCCAAAATGTCGGACACGCCAAAATGTCGGACCCACCTCTAGGAGGGGAGTGACGGTGGTAGCACCTCTGGGATAACATATTTAAGAAGGGGAACCGGTAGTGTGGGGGTTGGGAAACCTGAGAGGAACATCTCTGCCGATACTGGAGACAGTGAAGAAGGAGGGGGAGGAGGGGGCGCCTGAGGAGGCTGATGGCCCTGCAGCCTGTGGGGAGACGGCAGGCTGTCCCCCTGCAGCCCATGGGGGTGAACGGTGGAGCGGAGGCTCCCGAAGATGGCCGTAACCCCATGGTAAAAACCGCGCTGAAG